>UYYA01004792.1:0-64178 GCA_900624975.1 Angiostrongylus costaricensis | reverse complement strand
GGTAAATCTAAACTAAAACACAATACTCCACTAGGCGCGCATAGGATGCAAGAACACAACGGAGAAGATTTTGAGGTAGGAGTCACTATCCTTACGCAGGAATCGAAAACATCAGCGCGAAAAACTCTTGAAGCGTTTTGGATCAATGCCAAAAATTCAAAAATGAACCGCAAGGAGGAGTGTCTTGTCATCACGCGTGACCTAGCGCCATACCTCAGGCTGATCCAATGATCTGACATGGACCCAGTTATCGACCATGTATTACTCTGTGCGGCGGCTATCCACCAACTAACTTAAATACTTACAACAAATAAACGGTAGGTGTTTGAATGAAGCTGTTTCTTATGCGAATACAAATCGATTTATCAAGTTTTATCTGCTAGGGTTATGAAAGTGTTTGGCTGAGTAGATCGCATCTCAATTTGACCTTTCCAGGCTCTGAAGAAGGCGAAACCGCCGAAACGTCAGCAATTGTGTTCTAATAAATTCTATATTAACAACCTCGTGTCTGCTTATTGATGAAAAACATTGAATTATTGCCAGAATAGTTACTATTTCTTTCTATTACTGTATGTTTCTGTAGTAGTGATCATATCTACTGTTTCTCAATACCTGACAAATGTCGTAGTACGGAAATATTTTCACCCCATCCTAAGGAACTGTGATCGCTATGAACAGTCTTGGTATGCAAATCGAATTTTGTAGTCGAGCTTGTTGTTTGTTATTACTGTCCAAATGTCATCCTACGTACAATAACACAAACGGCGCGAGGATGCTTACGAGAGCCGTCTTCTGCCAGCTGATCTCTGGTCTAGAGGGGATATGAAGACGGTAGCCGACGAATGTTGGTAAAGCTGCTGGACCTGTGCCAAATACCGCCTTCTCCAGGAGCACTTACTAGCGTCGTGGATTACCATACGGGTTCGTCTCCTGTCCAGGTTCGTTCCTTATTGATCTCGCATGTCACCTAAGTAGATTGTCGTGGTTGTTAAACCATATTGTATGTGGTCATTATTGTACAACAACTTCATTCTACCGTTATTACATCACAGCTTCGAATTCTACATTAACTTCATTGTCTCATTATTACATGACAGTTCGAATTGTGCATTAACTTCGCATTATCGTTACTACGTCACGCTTCCCATCAGCCCAATGCATCTTCATCATCATCCTCATTCTTATCCTCATCATCGTGTCAGCGTTAATTGTTTATCATTTGGTCCGCGGTGTGTTGTCAGTAGCGGCGACTATCCTCAAATGCGTTCTGTCTGCAACGTCATCGGTGGCATGTACCATTCCTCCCACACTGTACGTCATGCGTACAAGGCAGCCGACCGAACTTATACTGTGTATCTGTAATGGTACCTGTTATCTCGCTATAAACGGCTAATCAGTTCTCAGTCGCTCTATTTATGGCAAAAGTTATCCCTTAGGCAATGATGGCACTCATCGATGCTCAGACTTCACGCTACAGATATATCGTTGTCCAAGACCAACCGCCTGACTGTGTTCCGTAGATGACCTATCTCGTTCGTAGTCATTTGCATCATTGATGCTAAGGTAACTTGTTACCCTCATCGATCAATGACAAAGTGCACCTAACGGCTGTAGATGCGATCTCTAGCATAGCCCTCTAACCATCATCCGCAACCACAGTCGTCATTGTTTTCAAGCTGCTATTATCACTGTATTAATGTTATAATAGTGTCCTAAACTTCTATATTTCTCTTCTTCATAAAGATGAGCAAGCCGATCCATAACACGGCTACTAAGAGCCAACCAACAACGGAGGTCCAAATGATATTCTTCCTGAGAAGGGTGACTAGCTCTGGGATAGTCATCTAACCCTGAAGTTAAGATCTTTGAATTAAGTTCTTGCAATGTAGTAGCGTTTCGCCCACGCCATCTTCTTATCTTCACCCCAATGTAGACGAATAAGATCACCGTAGTTACCTAACAAAGACGCATCACTAGCGTATATAGTATAGTATCCTAAACTGTTGTGGCCTCATTAGCATCACTCCGTTAGTAGTTATAGCGCCTCATAGTCTTGTAGTTGCCTTGCTCTTATGTCAATATTTTTCTATCGTTATTCCTGTTGTATTTGTGTTGCACTTATGTATATAAACTATTTAATTACCCAAGTTTGAGGTATTGCTCTGTGACGATCACAAAAAGTCCCGCGTGGCGTCTTCCTATGAAGTCGTTCTGCTTAAAACTAGTGATTATTCGGTGCCGATAACTGACTTGAAGGCCTATTTTCAGCTAGCAATTGCAATGGGCTATGATCGTTTGTGCTCCTCCGAGTAGGTAATTTGCATCTTAAGTTAGCGTAAAACACTACATTTACAGAAGGTAATGCTAAACTCTTAAAAAACTGTTATAGCAGTAATTTGCATAGATTCAAGACAAAACTCTCATAGCGAGCTCTTTAGAAACGTATACATAACGGTGGTAGGGAGATACAAGGAGATTTCTTTTTTCTCGAAAGAAAATGACGAACAGAATAGAGAACTTCAACCATTCGTTTGAAAATTTGAAAACAAAAAAATGCATATTTGGACTAGTTAAGGTGAATAACAATGGTCAGTACAGGAAAGGAAAACATCCTAGAGATGCGAAAGGTAAAAAGTGGATATTCAAATCCGATAGGTGGAAGTGGTGAGCGACACCACAGAATTCATAAATGAAAATCCATTCATCTCAAACGATCAGTTGTCACAAATCCTAGCACTATCGAAATAAACAGAAACGCTAACTGTTAGGATGAATTCCACACTGCGACTTATGATACTTTTTAAATTCTGGATTGTGACCATACGACCGTCACAGGTATTCTGTTTAGTTAACCAAAAGCATAAAACGTTAGATGTCTTAGACATACACCATGCATTAGGCTCAATTCGGCGCCTTATTAGTTTAGAGCGTGAGACCGGACCAACAACCACTTGCACATTGTAGGCCACCTCTAAGCACTGCACTATTAGCTATTTTTCACTGTCTTGTAACGGTGCGGCAACAAGTCTCAAACAGAAGATATGTCATCCACTTTTATAGTTAGTATTTTAGCGTCTTCATCTTATTCGTCTTCTTCATTTTATGGCTGTAAGACGATGGTCATTTCCGAGATGCACAAAATATCTGAGAAGTAAATCTTATAAAAATTCTATCCAAGCCACTGATAAATATTTGATCTGTGCAGATAATTTTAACACTCACGCTGCGACGTGAGCTCTATAAACGCAATCCTTTCTTTTGTTATTACACGATCCAATGTTACATGTATCACACCGTGTGAATCCTAGCGTTTCTTTCATAGGTATTGCTTCCTTTTATCCACCATCTACGAAAGTCTTGGAACTTTCTTGCGTGTGGCTTCGGCTGCTAAGTGAGGATTGTTTCGTCTTCGTCGCGAATATTGTTGAATGCTGGTCAAGTTGATTCTTTCTGGAGTCCTGACACAGTCGAGCACCCACTTGGATTGGATAGAGTGAACTGTTCCAAGACAAGCCTAATACATAATCCCCGGCTCCGGAGATATGAGAAGCTTGGGTTGGCCTGGTACAGCGTCAAGTTAGTAGCTTGGTAAGTTGGTAGTCCGCATGATGGGCAGAATCGCTAAAAATGCGCTACGTGCTCCCTACATACGTCATAAAATACTTGAATAATGGCCACTTTCTGATCTAAACCAGCACATCTCAGTTTGGGGTAATTTTATCAGTTACGATAAAAACTTTTAGAGTCTGCAAGTCTTTGCCTACATAAAAAATTCTTTTCGCGTCACTGCGAGGAAGTCCTGATTTTATGCAGCTCATGACAACCGTCGTCTCGCATTAACACATCTCTGAAGAAGGCGAAGACGGCGGCATGTTAGCCTAATAAATATTGCTACACCAACCTTATGTTTGTTTAATAATCTACGAAAGTATTGACGCCATAATGCTTTTTCGTACGTAAGAATTGCAAAAGCCGGAAATCTTCAACTGTGTTCAGAATTTCACTTGAATTCGAGATGACTTTCCTCGGCTAAAGAAACTCCGCCATACAAGATATTCATAGACCCTACCAATCTCATTCGTTCGCAAAACAACGTAAGCATCAGCCGAATTCTGAGAAAATGAACCGCTTCTTCGTATTCCTACCGATTTTTATGTTGATTACCGTTCAAACAGAAGCCTAGGAATACTTTTACGGTAATCCATACTACAACTACCGCTATGGTGGCTCCCATTACCATTTTACTTCCTTTCGTTCACGTGAGTTATGGCATTCTTTGTTCAGACTTTGTTTTCCAAACTGTTTCAGTTGTTTATAGCTTGGTGGAATCAAAGAGTTCTAAAAGGAGCAATACTTGGGCGATTGCTTGGAGCTGCTGTTGGAAAGAAGTAGAGCAAGGTGATTCAAGCATCACCAAAATAAATGAGTGGAATTATTATGTATTTTTCCTTTGATACTGCTGAAATCCATCCCACAACTACCAACAGAAGGAGAATGAATTTTTAATGTGTATCCAGTTTAGTATTTTGATATCCACGTATAGCTTACTGGGCTTTGAACGTGGGGCTGGGTATATTCACGGCTAGCTTGCCAGTCTCTCCCAGTGGATATGGAGCTTATTTGTTGGAGGCGACTCCTAACCGCCTACTATATACTTCCCTGTTATTTGATTGGAGGCTTTTGGCCGAATTGACTCGTAGAATACAATGCGCAAAAACTAGAACGCACCAACACACGCCTGTATGAATACGCCTCGTAAATACAGAAAGTATGTACCAAATCGGGGCAGCAGGAACAGGGAATCCATCCCCTGGATCCAACTGCGTCTTAGGGAAGCATAAGATCGCTTTCGATGCGCGACTAACCTCCTACCCACCACCTGGAGACGCATCACGTAGCCTCGCAACTAACCGGCTCGAGATCCCTCATATAAGGGACTTC
The DNA here is from genome assembly GCA_900624975.1 of Angiostrongylus costaricensis. Classification (NCBI taxonomy): domain Eukaryota; kingdom Metazoa; phylum Nematoda; class Chromadorea; order Rhabditida; family Metastrongylidae; genus Angiostrongylus; species Angiostrongylus costaricensis. Next base: position 59,237 of record UYYA01004792.1, on the reverse strand, counting down.
CATAGCTATTTCTTATCTATTCCTCATAGAGGGCGATACAAGTAGTCCTTTTATTGCATTTTCAAAAACGGCTTCAATATGACCACTGTAATAAAGCTTCTACTCTTTTTAGACCCGAACATATTACTTACTCAACGATTGCACATTCCTGCATCAACAACTCGTTAATTTTAACGGTTTTCGAATGGTCGTTGTTTGATATCTGCCCACACCGAGTGGATCGCAATTCGCTAGCGCGTAAAAAAAGCGAATGATGTAAAGCATGCCATTTACAGAGCAACTTAGCCACAGAATGAACGATTTTCCCCTTTAAAGTGGATTGTTTTGACCTTCTGATAGACTGTTTCCGCCATCCACGCAGGTGGCCTGCTGGTATCGTTCTGTGATTCATTTATCTTCCACAGCTATTCCAGCCATAGTTTGATTTGAGTCACAAACATCTTGAAGGTAATAGCGCTAGAAGATTCCTACGTTCCCACGATGTAGGCTGTATTGTTTTTCCTAGCGATTTGTCGTCAATCCGTCTCGTTTCATGCGTAGCCCATCAGTGTCCTTTAGATGTATTATGTGGGATATCTGTAGAATGCCTGAACCACGTCATCTAGTTTGATGATCTTTATTTCATAAGTCATATGCTAAGCTCACATCCATGATGTGCAGTGTTGACCTGATTGTGTAGCCGTGCAGTCTTGGATAAACTATCCCGTTTTTCTAATTTCCCTTTCTGATGTGCTCACTAAGTTGGACGTTCATCAGAGTATTTCATAGCTCCTTTCTGATCACTAAGTTCTAGTTATTCTTCATAAGGCAACGAGATCTGAATGAAATGTTTCCAACATGTCACTTCGGCTGCTATGAGTGGCTGTCGATGAAATCGTAGAAGTACACGAGGTTTCTTGTTCTCCATCCGTATGCACAAACTATTCCGACATCAGAACAGCGAAGCTCTGGCTAGTGTTGTAGACCCTTTTCACAGTCCACGCCTGTCTTATCGCTGATGGTTCATTCACTCGAATTAGCGCCATTGAAGCGTTTACAGCTACCTGTTACGTACAACTTATCCATCGATATTACTCTCTCGAGAGGCATAAAAAACACCATATTTCCCGTCCAGTACCTTCTCGAGTAAGCCTGATCATCGAATTGTTAGTTGTCATTCTACTGATACACCTCTAGGTCTTGTGACTATCGGTTGTCCATCGGTTGTTCTTAGGACACATCAAGTATTCCGCCCATCTGCTCTTCAACATCTTCGAGGAGATGTAGTTTGTATGGAACTCTATAGAATCCTTCATCGACGAGTTAGCAAATCGAACTTAGAAAAAAGGACCGTTGGGACGGTATATCAATCGTTCTTTGACCTGATGCAGGGATACTTGGACTTGATTGCGAACGACCTCATATAGTTCGGTGATAAATCGCTCACTTCTTGTAGGGTGTAAAACTTCACATTGATAATAGATCAGCTCTAGATCCTCTGCAAACAGGCATCTGTTGGTTACTTTTGGCTTTTTAGCACTACGGTAGAAATGTTCAATGAGCCGACCTTACACTGGATCTTAGCCTGTTTAGCTTGCATTATCAGGTGCTCAGCAAATAATTCCAATGCTCACATGTATGCATTGTAAGAATCTTATCAGCATATCGTATCTAAATTTAGCACAAATGGTCCTGCGATCTTAGTAACCGTTCCCTGGTAGTTACGGCCAATAATGCTTTATCGGAGCCACATTCGGAGTCAGGAGAATGATGCGCATCATTCTTAATGCTTCTGGTAACCAGTACCTACAGATAACCTCCCAACCATCTATACAGAATATAAAGGGTTCACGAGTAAAAGGGGACTCTTATTCGCCCTACTGGAATACCGTGACAGGACAGGAGATTGATGACAGCAATTTCCAGTGCTGGTAGAACACTCACCATTTAATCTTAGCTAAACCACTACATGCCTCACAACTCTATTTGCAAGAACGATAGCAATGAAACCATTAAACACCTGCGTTGTGACTAGATCAATCAACAAACGCCTCCTAAGTGAGGAACCGACGTTCAGCAGTCCACTTTTCGAACAGAAGACCATAGAGAGTCAACTTTAACGCCCCAACAAATAACTTCAAGTGTAAAAAATGTCGATGTGTACAACCACTCAGAAGTTCTGATTCAGCAACTAAAACTCTCACCCTACACAGCCTACTCCACAGATTAATTCACATCCCACCTCTTTCCGAGACCCCAATGATGGAATTGTAGTTGAAACTGCAAACAATAAATAAATAGACCCCTAACTATAATCGGAGTGACAAGAACGAATTAGAACTAAACACTCAACTTACTTGCCGTTTGATGTAGGTTAAAAAAACAGTAAATAGTAGGTTAAAAAAAGCTACCTACATGTATAAAACATTGTGCTGAATCATCATGGCGAATAATACGTCCCGTACAAGTCGTATTACATAACATTATACATGTAAAAGATGTTTCCCTAAGACCCAACTCCTCAGCTAAATAGTATTTATGTACAATACAAAAGCGATAAAGAATGTTACAGACACCACCGAGTGTATAATACATATGTCTAATCACTACCACGTCACAGTCATAATCACAGTCTTCATAGAACTTAGTGTGGTAAGAAAAAAGCTATACAGAGATAGACACACGCTAATAATTTAGCGAAACACCTTCCAGGTTCACAACAACATGAGAAGTAAAGCACAGACTGTCGACATCGATAAAACATATGCCTATTTAAATGACATTAGATCCAACTGTGGTCGAAAACGCATCAGGATGCATACATATAACTAAAATACTATCTATAATGCCCTGAACCTTAAAAAAAATATGTGGCGAATATCAATAACACAACGACGACATAATGAAGAGCCCTCTATTCACACACACATAACCCCATGGATCAACATGAGCCATTTATGCACCATACACCATCTTCCCATGTAATATTTTATACTAGAACAACTGCAGCTTCTCGACTTATTTTTCAAATACATGTTGACCAGAAACTCCTTCCATTCAGTTTCATACAGCAAAACTTAAAAGGACCAGAATGTCGTCAAAGTGCTAAGAAGAAAAAAGTAATCACTTTAGCAAGAAATTCACAGATGCGCCATCACCTCAATCAAATGCAACCATACTTCACGCGAAAGTGCAGGCCTAAGAAACAGATAGAATCATCCAACTGACAACGAAATAAAATAGGAATACAGGATATATGACGAGAAATCTCTTCTTCTCGGGTTGGCAACCAACCAAAAATCCCATGGCAGCTGCAATGGAGTGGAATTAAATGCTAACACATAAATAACTAACAACTTAGATTTAGTGTTGTTAAAAATATACTCAAACTAACAGAAATTAAAGTGTCTAATAAGATCGAACTAACCGAACGTTGACCACAAAAAGCCTACTGCTGTTATTACAAGTCGAATAATGAATAAACGACGATGAAGAAGAATCGAACATATCACCGCAGCCACAAATGGAGGAAGAAGGCAATAACCAACAACACACAGAGATTGAAAGAACGATCTAAAGAAAGGTTAACTGTACACCCAGGTTATTTGTTGTTTTACAAATAAGAGCTTTGTGTGAACGCTTCAGGATGAAGAAAACTATGCATATAACTTGAATACAGCTTAATTGAATTAGAAAAGCATTGCCAAACTTGCCACTGTATACTTCGAAAAGGGAAAAACAATGTATATAAGTTCGGGAGATATGAAAGAAGAGGGCGAAATGAGAATGGAAACCATCTTGCTAAAGCCCTGTCCGTAGTACGTCTATTATATAGAAACCTGTTCTTCCAGATCTTCACATAACTCTAAGTGCCATCTTTCTGTGGTGTATTCAATTACCGCCTGCTTCGTGCGAAGATTCTACTTCGCCATAGTCTGGAGAAGAATTCATGTCATCGACCAACAAGAAGTGAAATTTTACATTACCGGAACTCCTGGACGAAGTCATATCCAAAAATTTGCTTATTTAAGAAGTCAAGCAATGTGTCCAACACGTTTCACTTCATCAACCAAGAGATTTCGACCGCTTCTCCAACGATGAAGTTGTTCCAGAAAAAAAACATATACAACATGAAAGGTGATAAATGCCAGTTCCAGAAGATTTTTGAAAGAGAACATAGATCAATACAGGTAGAAAGAAATTGCAAAACAACTCAGAAAAAAAATAGGCTAATCTCGTCGGGACCTTAGTGAAAAGAAATGCTCCGCTTTCAGTGCTGATGAACTAAGATGGAGTCATCACCACCTCCCGCTATGATATGGAATTCATATCGGAAAGGTCCCACACCACTTTCTTCCCGTTCCACAATCTCCACGAAGAATCGTCAAAAGAGTGAAGTGGGCATTAGCAAAGCCTCCATCCGATCCCACTGACGCTGATTTTGGGAAATCTGACAACAGAAACGGTTGCGTTCTTATTGAATTACTGATATACCACGAAATCCAGTCACTAGCATTTCCTCCACACCGATTGTCATTAAGACCTATCACGCGTCTCCACGAACTTATATTCAACACTGTGTATACATCGGGGTCTTTAACCAGCGATCATTGCAAGGCTACGGTATTCAGCACAAATGAAAACATTAGACTTTGTTCCTCAAGTAAATTCTAGGACAAAAGTCTATCATCACCATTTTAACAGTTCGGATAATGGTCAGTGATCGTTCGTTTCCCTTAGGTAGGGTCCACCGACGAGGACTAGCCCAAAAATTGACTACGAAGCCGGTTGTTCTTTGTTTAGCTCAACACATCCTTGGTAAATTCGTAGGCCGCCCGTTTCCTAAGGCTCGCTACAGATCGTCAAGGCGCTCTGCACGATCTCTCCCCATGAGGTAATTTCAAAGAGATGAAAATAACTGCTTAAACTACTTACGGTATATTTGAATTTTGTGCTAAAACACAGAATCAATACGAACTCACATCTGACCACCAAGAAGTTTTATGTTCAGCGTAACAACAACAGAACCAAAAAACGTGATGGCAAACACTTGTGTGAATTGTGGAGCGGATCCATCCGGGTTATTATGGTGCAATAAACTAAATAGATATAACGATATTGGATAAAACACTTCCCCTCCCAGAGATAAACATAATAGAGTGAATAATTTCATAAAAAAAAAATACTTCAGTTTAAGCAGGACGAAACGAAGAAAGCATCACTCACAGCGAAAGGCCCACGCAGATAAACAATGGCCCCCAAAGATCCCAATCCCTTAAAAGTTGCTGTCGATCTGAAGATGGAAAGATGACATGTCCGAATTTCATTGCAGTCGCACGAAGATCACGTTTCTATAACATAAGTAAAACTATTTGCACATAACACTTAAAAAATAGGTGGTAATAACGATAACTAGAAATGACAAGGTTGAGAACTACATTAAAACTATAGCACCTAAAGGGTCGTCAGACTAATCCTAGAAAAAGGTAATCAGAGTATTTGTTTCATATTTTTCAACGGCGAATAAGAACTTCTAAAACAATAAACTGTTAGCCCAATAATCTAAGGAAATACTACCTACCACAGTGTCCCAAACTGGCTCATCCAATGTGTCAAAGTCACTGTCCAGATGAACCTCTTGCATGAAACGGGGTTTTGACGAACTACCCATGCCAGCGATGTTTCCCGACAGTTCACTAGGAGAACTTCGCCGGGCATGTTCCTTTGCAGCAATTTCTTTTTCTAACTGAATCGACAAAACGTGTTTTCACAGAAGGAATAAAAACATCACCTAAGAGGTAAACCCACCATGTCAATATCAACAGCGGCACTTCCGAAATTTGCCATCTCTTAAAACCGTGAAAAAAAGCAAATCTCACAAAGTAGTCGTAGCCAAGCTGCAAAAAAGTGAACAGTAAAAACAATAATCCAGATAGCATTTTCAATACATATTTTTCGAAGTCAATTGTTCCAAAGATGCACAGTATCTGCCCAACTGCGTTCTATGGACCTAATAACTAGAAGAAACAACAAAATGGGCTGAAACCACGCTAATTCAAACGTAGAAAATAAACGAACCTCCGGATGGAGAGCAAGCCAACCGAAACGTTGGTGGAAATCGATCGGAACTGGATGTACTACTTCAACAAGTACTACAATGTCCAGCAATGAAGCACTTTGGCCGTCAGCATAGAAAAAAGTTGCCCCGATCACCATTCAAAACGTGGCAAACCTCTACCGTAATCCATCATTCTCCTACGGACCGCATTTTAAAATGGCGGGAACTGTAATGTGTTGTGTGAACTCATAAAGTTTCTTTTAGAAAATCTGTTACTTCTCGGTTTACTTATGCAGAATTGTGTTCGAATCAACTTATTGTTGTGAATAAACCTGTTTTGTGGTAATATGCTTATGCTTATGCTTCTATGATTTTAAACACGAAGATTTCAAAATTTTATTTATTGCTGCAAACAGAAGTAACAAAGCCATGTTTCTTCGATTTATGTAAAACGGCTTGTCTTCGGTATGTCTTTCTATAGCTTAAAACGTTCTGTTAGAAACTATTTCTAGGATGCAATTCGATTCTGGCTCAACGAGAATCATACGAAACGGTATCCGAAGTAACGTTGCGAAAATTAAGGTAGTTTAGTTAATATTACGAAGATTAAGGTAGTTTAGTTAAGTTGTGTTGGTGAATTCTATATTATGAGAACTTTAATCAATATTATTACTACCGTTATTATTTCTATATAGCTCTGAAATTTGCTGTTTTGTGTAGTCGCTTTGATACGTTCTTTAGATAGGACCAAGTATATCCGTATTACCGAGTCGCCTTTCCCTTAGTAACGCTTACTTAAGGCATCAAATGCGACTCGTTCGGAGTACTCTTGTAACCTTCAATTATATCTGACACCGCCCTCGGAGCAAATCAGCATTGATGAATTCGATGAAATCGCCATAGAAAGAGTGAAAGTGCTAAAGGTGAGTTTCTTCTGCTGTGCCTTTGTTTCGAAGCTGTTTCATAAACGACAGTTTAAGACCAGTCCTATTTGTCCTGCATTTAGAATGAGCGTTTATGTTATCAGGGCGCTTGTAGCGCAGTGGTCATAGCTACAGCCCAAGACACCAGGTCAATAGTTTAATTCTTAGATGCGGGCAAATCCACACTCTCCATACTTCTGCTTAGCACATCGATGCCACATTTCTGTGGAAGAATTTAAAAAAACACTGACTTAGGGAATCAGTAGGCACCTGAAAGTTACTCTATAGGCCGATTTTGCATTCATCCCCATCTACGATGTTACGATTGGACTCGAATACATGGCGTGTCCCTAAGAGACTGATTGATTTTATTGTTTTATGCTACGCACTATTTTTCGATGGCTAACAACACTATTAGGGTCTTGCAGTAAGAATATTTCTACATCTTAGGTCGTTGAAGATATAAAAGAACGGTACACTTGGAGTAGTGACGAGTTCAAGAGCGCAATGACAAGAGAACTTTCGAAGCTCATGCCTATCGCTGCGGGTTCGTTGTTTTTCTCACATAGCCATCAAAATATAGTCTCAACACCTTCTACGATTATTAAGCAAACATGAACTTCATAAAAGAATTTATTCGGCTAGTGTTTCCATGTCTTCGTCTCCTTCAGAGCCTGGTAAACAGGTGTGGATGGCTCTAAAGAAGACGAAGACGTAAAGTGTTAGCCGAGTGAATCTTCGTTATCAGCCTGGTGGTTGCTTAATAATCAAAGAAGATGTTGATTGTTTTCGTTCAAGTTTACTGAAAATCCGTTTGAAAAAATATGTATGGTCTTAGTTAAATTAATTGCATTTACCAGTTATTTGATCAACAGGGACATGTATGGCGGTTGACTTAGAGCGAGCCCGGAGACGAGACGTTATTGGTCACTTTATTCTTCGTCTTGCTTTCTGTCGTTCTCCTGAATCCACAAAATGGCTTATCAACCAAGAAGTCGACCTATTCAGGTGTTTTTCTCTCCTTATTTTTACAAGCTGCTTTCTAACAAACTTTTTCGTTTTACAGGTTTCGTTTTCTGAACGAATCAAGAATGAATATCATTAATTTCTTGAAGCAGAATGATATCAATCTTGATTTAGTGAGTCTCAATAATAACAGAAGCGAATAGTAGGTGTACTGTTTAGAAAATTGCTTGACTGCAGGTTGACAAGAATGAGCACGAGGAGTTAATGTTCGATTTAGCTGCTGGTAGTGCACTGAATATTGAGCAGACCAGCAAAACTGATTTCTGGAAGGTTTGTTTGTGTATTTTATCCTAATGTTGTTGTTAGTCTTAGGTTATTTTAGGTGGATTTCGTTTCCGCACTTGAACTGGTTCGTCGCCGACGAGTTCTTGTTCGCCGTGGCTACGCGTATGTACCATTCAGCGACCTCGTCGTAATCACCAGCTCTATGTTGCGAGCGAATATGACGATAACTATGGCTGTGAGAATGCTGTACTTCTTTCGTAAACGATAATTTTTAGACTAGTTGTAATGTTGTCCTTCTCCTGAACCTTCGTCATGCACTTCTTCTGTGGCCAAAGTTCTCGAACGACTTTCTGTCTCACCGAACAAGTTCGTATTGGTAGCCTAAACTTTTGGAAATATTAAAGTTAAGATTACTGAAAGCGATTTATAGAAGTAGCCCAAAACGACGCACGAAAACACGTCTGGTTTTCAACCTTTACTATAATTGTTTAGCCATTTGGAAGTATTTATCTGAAGTGCTGCTGTGGTTTACAAAAGGCATGGAAATTATCGGCGCAAAAGATCATTGCCAATGGAATGTTTTAGTTAACCGATATCATTGTTATCACAAACCACTATCACTCTGCACAAGCGTATACTAGGATCCTCCTGGAAGTTTTGCGAGATTTTTATTCCGAGAAAGTAGAAGCGACAGAAATCGAAGAAAGTCTTAAGCCTATGGCAAGCCGAGGTATTATTATGTTGATGTGATATTTGGAAGGGAAGACCGTTGTCGATGCTGTGGATGAAGAATTAAATTTGCGAAGAGACACGGCAGTGCTGAAAAAATTTTTAGGTTTTCAATTTTTTCTTATGTTTTTCTTTCAAGAGATTTTCAGTGTTCCCTGAAGAGGCCTGTGTCTACAAACAGTCGAATTAGTATGTCAAAGTGAAGGTGGAGCTTCTAGGTCTTTATTATGTGCACTGGTTAGAAGTGCCATACTGGGTTGATCGTTGATTCTATCCCATGTCTAAAGGTCACCAGGCCTTCCTTGCGTCTATGATGAGCAAATTGGCACTGAATTCTTCTGATAGCAGCAGTGACTTGCACTGAGATCGATAAGCTACCGCACTTCATTGTGCCAACTAGGTATGCTTTAAATCACTATGCGATATTACGAATGGACTCAAACGCATGGCACACTTCTCAAGGGTTTTTGGACGCCGGACCCTTTATCCTTTATCCTCTTATTTGATTTTACAAGCGATAAAAGATCTTAAGAAGAAGAAAAGAGCAATATCGGAGGAAGCTCACGTGGTTAGTAAGATCATAACTTCCTCTATTACTTTTTCAGTACAGACCCAAAAATACCGTTGGACGTCTGGATAGATATTCGTCCAACTCGGAAGGGCAGTTTTAAAAATATTCTATTCAACGCTCCTAACCACTCAGTTTTATATCATCTCAGAAAGGATGAGGATTTCGGCATAGTTGTTATTCTTCTGTTATCTTGTTCCAGACCTGAGCATCAAGGAAGGAAAAGTACAATTCGAGGGAGTGCCTCGAGGGGACAAGATACCCAGATAGCAAAAAATGGATGGAACCGCGTTGTTCTAAGGAAGAGAGAAGCACATATATGATATTGCTAATTATTACCTAACCTGTTTATTTCTGACTATCTCTAGGTTTTCTAAAAGCGTTGGGTGTGATGGGAAGTATCGATAGTTACTTGGATACTAGGACAGCTAGGCCTCATTGGTTGTGCAGGCCTCAGCATAATCTCCACTTTTCGGAACTTTGCTCGTTTATCCATTATGTTTCCCCAGAGTCCGGAGGTCAACCTGCCCGAAGTCTGCATCAGGTCGTCACAACCACAGTCAGTCGCCGCCCTTGTGGATCAGAGAGACTTACCACCATGATACTAGTTTGATATCAGGACGGTGTTGGATCCTGGTATTGGTTTAATCTTAGCTGTGCTTCCTGGTGGAGACGCCGAACTCCTTCTCGGCTTGGGAGACTCCACCGCGAGAATAAGTTCCCTTGCCGTACATCGCAGCTCGACACCCAGGAACATCTCCCAGCGACGATGAGGCGATAAACCGTTGGGAGGGAGAAGTGTCGATACGGTTACGAGACTCGAAGTATCACAAAGCGGTGCTATATACCAATTTCGTCAATTTGTATAAAGTCTTTGATTCCACTGAGACGGAAGCGGTTGTGGAGGTTTTGACAGTCAACTCCATTATTGAATATACAAACATTCTACATATATGAAACCATTTCGTAACCAAGTATAGTCTTTAATGATTGCTTCTGGAACAAAGGTTTGCTAAGCATTATGAACGATGACCTATCTTGAGGGTTAGTTCGGAAAGATAGGTCTTCGACTGAGCCCAAATAAAACGATGTCTATGAGAAACGGATTCTTTACAAAGCCCAGTTTACGTCTAGCAGAATGATCAAATTTGACCAAGCAAACAATGTGTGTATGGGTCGACATGTCGATGGAATGATAGACCCAGTTCCAGAAACCAGCTGGAGGGAATAGTGGATTTAATAGGTTTCCAAGAGTCCGGAAGGTGTCCTTAAGAAAGAAGAGCAACCTGTTCTGCGCTTAAGTATTCGGCTCTACGGTCCTCACTGCCTTAGCAAATTGTATGCCATCAGGTTGAAAAAGGTGACTTAGCACTGTAGCACTATACAGTGGTATCAAGAAGCTGTTGAGAGATAAGAGTATTCTATAATAAGGGAATAGTAATAGTAGGCGGTTGATAGCACAGTGGTAGTGATGCTGGTTATCACGAGCACGGTGCTTGTTCGAACCCTGTTGGGCCCACCAAGCCTTCCATCTCTTTGAGGTTGGCAAATTGGTGCTAGACCTGTCTGTTAGGATAGCAGCACTGGCTCGACACATCGGTAGGCCACCGCGAGTCATTTTAAAGGCTAGATCTACATTAAATCACCTCTAAACGATGCCTAACGAAGTCGAATGCATGGCGCATTCCCTCAGGGATTGATCAACGCCGAGAGCTTTATCCTTTTTTGTCCTAGCTCCTTGAAATAGTTTTCATCAGCTGGTAATGGGCGCCCGCTGCCGTCATCAAGGCTGAAATCTCTGTTACTAAGTTTTTCGAGCCACCTTTGATTTGCGGCTAAGGAAGTAGGTGCTCCCTGACCCATGCTTCTATGATGTATAGAATCACCAGCAATGCGATGTTGTAATTGTTGAAACTCATGAAGCAAAGCGGTATGATTTCCTTCCGTTGAGAAAATTATTTCCAGCTATCTAGAACGAGAAATAGCAATTGCTATTTGTTGGTAAGTTTCTTTACAACTTTCATATTGATGGAAACGGCAGTTATTTTTGCTTCAGCCCAACGCAGCTCTGCTTTAGTGAATTTTGCACATTATTTTACGAGGTGTATTCATGAACGCGTGTGTGGGTTCGTTCCAGTTTATGCAGATTGTATTCTACGAGTCATTTAGGCGAAAAGCCCGCAATCAAGTGATAGGTAAGTATATGAGAGGCGGTTAGGAGTCGCCACTAACAAATAAGCTCCATGTCCACTCTAGAAAAGCTTGGCAAACTACCCATGAGTATACCCAGTGCTCACATTCAGGACCCAGCAATTATATGTGGGTATCAAATAGCTAAAAACATTAAAAGAAGCGAGCGTCATTCCCCTGACCACGAAAGAGCTCCCAATTCGGCAGCATTAGGTAGGGCGACTACATAGTGGCTGCTAAAAACCCAGGGCCAATGGAAGCTGCCTGGATTGCAATGAACTAAGGTGATGATTTGTACCTACAATGCACGTACACACGTACACTTGCATCCGAGTCCTCGCTAGAAGACTTGCTCATGCAAGCAAGAAGGATAAGGTACAACGTCATCGACCTGGCCGAGACGACACGAGGCCTCGTATTCAACGTCGTCAATGACACCGGAGAAGAGCTGTTCTTCGGAACATGCGACAGTAGTGGAGTCGGCGGCGTCAGCGTTCTCGTCAACACGAGTTTTTCCATGAACGTCGATTCATTTGAACAACTAACAACCCGAATCGGACGTTTACGATTAAAAAGATGTGGATCTATACCGCCCTTGACAATCTTCGTCGTTTACGCTCCTGCATCAAACTATGACTAAGAAGGAATCGAGGCGTTCTATATGGACTTGGAGAAGTACTACAGAGAAGACCACACATTCTTCAAGGTCATCATTGGAGATTTCAACGCCAAGATTGGACCATGAAGAACGTGACATTGGTACCCATGGTTTAGAATGGAACGAACAGGGTGAGCGGCTATCATCAACGAGGAATACGATCGGCTCATTCAACATCTTCACGTTAATGCTATGAAAGCTGAGAGTTCGAAAGTCACCAATAGACGTCTGTCTCCGGAAACACTCGAGCTGATACGCCAGCGTGGAATCGTAGGAGCTGCAGGCAACAACGAACTTACGTCCGAACTTGCAAAACAATGCAGACAGACGATAAAAGAAGGTCTTAAAGAGGGAGAAGTAGCAGTAATGGTCGAAGTTGGAGAGGCTGGGAAGAGCATTCGCAGAGTATCACCGAAGCTTCTCCAATTACAAGTCCAAGATGATAGCACTCCGATGCTCAAACGGGACAGCCACAGCGTCCAGAAAGGCAATGGAGAAAAACATTCACTGATCTCTTCGATATCCACGTCCACCTTCCATAATATGAAGTTAAGGGGAATAGATATGTTGTACCACGGGTTTTCCCTTCCGAAATTCGACATTCCACTTCGTCGGTAAAAAATCGAACAGCACCAGGTACGGAGAGGATAAGACCAGAACACCTGAAGAACCTTCCACCAGTCCTCGCAAACACACTAGCTCGGTTGTTCACACTTTACCTGTCTGAATGCATGGTCCCTACTCAGTGGAAGATCAGCGAGACCGTGTTATTCTTCAAGAAGGGTGGTCTACACGATATCAGCAACAATCGCCCAATCTGCTTACTATCTGTCGTCTACAAACTCGAGTCATCCGAGACAGGATTGACAGAACACAGGACGAAGGACAGCCATGTGAGTAAGGAGGGTTTCGGAAAGGTTTTAGTTCCATGGACCACATCGACACGATAACGAAACTCACTAAAGTATCGCGAGAGTACAAAAGGCTGCTCCATCTTACTTTCATCCACTTGAAGAAGGCCTTTGACTCAGCTAAGAAAGAAGCAGTCATGGAAGCCTTTGATTGTCACGGAGCCCCAACTCAGTACATAAAGATTCTTCGTAAGCTGTGCAAAAATTTCACAATCAAGATATCACTATTCTACAACGATATCAGCATTGACGTCAAAAGAGAGGTTAGGCAAGGTGATACCATCTCGCAATAATTATTTACCGCCACCCTCCAGAACGTCATGCGAGCATTGGAATGTGATAATATGGGAGTAAAAATCGATGGCCGGTATTTACACCATCTTCGCTTTGCTGATGACATGGTCCTTGTAACACCAAACATTAACCAAGCGGAACGTATGCTTGCCGATTTTGATAAAGCCAGTGGAAGGATTATTCTTCAACTAAATTTCACGAGAACGATGTTCGTGAGGAACGAATTGGTTTAGTAATCCTCATTAACGCTCGGCAGAACGAATATCTTCGAATACTCCAGTTATATCTATCTAGACCTGGAAATCAACATATTGAACGACATAGCTCCAGAGTTGAACAGAAGGAAACGAGCGGCTTTGGGAGCTTTCAAGATCATCGAGGGTGTAGTGAAACGAACAAAGAACACTCGACAACATGCCCAATTTTTCAACTCAACGGTACTTCCCTGTGTTAACGTATGCGTCAGAAACGTGATCGCTACGTAAACATGATGAAAAATCACTCAGCGTTTGTTGAACGCGCGGTTGAATGGACAATGCTAGGCGTATCCCGTTTCACACAAGTAAGGAAAGGGATCTGAAGCTCCGACCTGCGTCAACGATCAAAAATCAAAGATGCCATTATGTACGCCAAACAGTCAAAGATAAGGTGGACCGGACAAGTGATGCGTATAAATGACAACCGATGGAGACTAGATTCCTTGAGATGTCAAATATACTGCAGGAAGACCTCTGATCCGGTCAGAGTTCTTCATGAAATTTCTAGAAGAAAGATATGATGCTCTACGAATCGCTAGAGCGAGCAGAACCCACTGGGCTACTCTCGCACGCGAAAGGAAAATGGAAGATTTACTGGAGCCCGCTCGAGTCATTTGGCGATCAACGGGACTACAGGTGACAGGTAACCACGGAAATGGGCTGAATGAAGGGTTAATATTGTTTCCATAATGGAAATGGAATTATCGCTACTTAGTATTTGAACAAATTAGTAATCGTACCATTGCGTAATTTTTCTCTATTAACTTTGGTTATTCGCTTCGAACAAAGGATAGCTGTCAGTGGGCTTTTCGAAAATCAGCTAAAAGGACTAAAATGCTTGCGTTTCCTTATATCTTTCGAATATCGCAATTAAAAGATTTCTGATATATCGTATTTTGTCCAAATCTACTTTTTTTCTTCTAAATAGTTGGTTTGAAGCTACTTCATTTTGTATATTATTTACAGCGTGCGTTCAAACATTTGGCTGTTGTTGAAGAAGAGAACCGTCTTCTACCAAGGTTGGCACGTTTGGCAAATAATGCTTACAGTGGAAAGCAATACGTTGGAAAAGAAGCTGAGGGTAAAATTACGCGTCACATGGTTGATCAGGTTAATTCGATTTTATTCCATCATGTTTTGAATGGTTAATTTCATGACTCCTCCAAACGCTTTATTTCCTCATCGTGGTTGGGAGGTGTTCCTGGGTGTCGTGCTGCGATGTACAAGGGTGATTCATGTCCAGCAGAGTCCTCCAAGCTAAGAAGCAGTCCGGCGTTTTCAAAGGCAGGCCCAGCTAGGTGTAAACCAATACCAGGATCCATCACCGTTCTGGTATCAAACTAGTCGCATGGTGGCAAATCTCCCTCTGATCCACAATGGCGGCGACTGCCTGTAGTGGTGAAGACCTGGACAGGCAGTCTTTGGCCGACCTGACCTCGGGACTCCAGGGAATCACAATGACTTAACCAGCAAATCCCTAAAAAGTGGTGATTATGCTGGGGCCCGCACAACCAGTGAGGACGGGCCGTTTAAATATCCAAGTAAGTAAGTAATTTCAGACTGTGTACTTCTTAAAGGTATCTACAGGATATTTGTGTAACTGAACGATAACGAACAATAACATGCATGTTTTATAAGTATTCTTTCCAGTTGTGTGCTTCGTCGTTCCCACCTTGTATGCGGCAGATTCATTTACGATTACGTTCTGATCATCATCTGAGACATGGTGCAAGAAGGTATCTATTGTATACTTTTTGTCCCATGAATTCGTTTCATGCAAACCGATTTCCATAATTTTTCGAGGCAATATGGATTGTTTTTAAAAGCAATTGGTCTGCCATTGGATGAGGCGATGATGTTCATGAGAGAGGAGTTCACTAAGAAGTTGGATTCTGATAAGGTTTGGCTTTTTTGATAAATCTTGCTTGTTTATTTAATTTTGGATTGTCTTTTTATCTGGAATACTTCTTATTTCAGTTTGAGAAACAATATGCATACAATATCCGTCATATGTATGGTAAAGAAGGTCGTCGTGCGAATTATCCAGCATTTCCTTGCTCAGCGATTATCTTAAGCAATCCACCAACTGCAGGGGATTGTCACGGTGCTAAGTTTTTTTTTGTGTTTCCTTTAATGAAACGATATCCTTTTTATGTTAGTTGTAAACTACTCAGATGATAGACTTTTTGAATACGTCTACTTCAGGTTGTCCTTTTAAACATGTCGACCAGCAATTGTTAGCACAAAAATTGGAAAAGGAGGGATTGAATAGGGACCAAATAAACCAAGTGAGCTTTTCGGATTCCACCGATGTACTTAGTTGGGAGTCTTTTTGGTAAATTGATGACTTTGCGACTGGTAATAGACGTGAATTTAATGCCTCATACAAGGTGGCTCTCTTGATTGCTTAACAAGGTTTATCTATTCCTAGGTTTAGAAAGTTTACTAAAATATGGATAAATTGTTGAGCTTACACGAGGTTGATAAAATTGTAATATTTGGTTAACGTTTCGGCTTCTTCATCTTCGTCGGAGTCGATGAACCGAGTCTATTGTTTGCAGTTCTTCTTCATCTGCGGACTTCGTCATCTGACTACGAAGACGCCACATCGAGATAACGAAGAACTGTGGACCACCGAAATGATCGACTCTGATGAAAATGAAGACGTCGAAACGTTAGCCGGATGAAACAATTTTATCAGCCTCTTGTAAGCTCAACAATTTATATATATGTTAATTATTCTAGTACCGTATCGAGTACCGAGGTTAAGTGACGGCCGATTTGAGAATTATCTACTAAAATGTTTTTCTTCGAGATATTTTTCTTTATCGTGTTATTAGGGCGCGTGTGGCACAGTGGTAGGAAGCGCCACTGCGACACACACGTGGAATCGATCTTCGTGCTCATGGCCTAACAAGCATTCAGTCCCTCCGGGGTCAGCAAATTGGTGCCAGACTTGTCTGGAATGGTAGCAGCACTGGCTCAATATATCGGTAAGCCACTGCAAGTCATTGTAAAGGCCAGATATGCTCCCACGACCGACTTTCTATTAACCTCGGCATTGATCAAGTAATTCTTCGTATTTTTGTTGAGCAAAAGCGAGGTGTTATTATTCTTTATTCACGAATGAGCTGACGTTTCGGCGGATTTCGCCTTCCTCAGAGCCGCTTTCTATGAGGTCTCCACTAAGTATGTCACGTAGAGACCAACCGCACAGAAATCACATGGAAGTATAATGCTTCATATGAAGATATGGCCAGATATGCATTCAATCGCCTCCAGCGATACTTAATGAAGTGGGATGCATGGCGCATCCCTCAGGGATTGATCAACTTCGAGAGCTTTATGGTTTTTTTTCTTATGCTTTATCGTGCTATTCTTTGCTTTGTTTTTTCTAGATAGTGAATTATTCGAAGGCAAGCGCCTTTGACAAAGCGTGCACGCGCTTCTTCGAATATACGCATAAAATGGAAGAGGGCGCATTAGGACAGCTGATCACACATCCAAATAACTACTTCGAATTGTCGCAAGAGGCAAGCCACCTTCGAGGTTTACTAGTTCAACGTCTTTTGATCTGTTGTTCTTCTAGGTTCTCAATGGTACACGTTCGCAGAGTAGTCATCTGATTCAGTCACGGAGCGCATCACAAGCTGTGGTTAAGAAAGAAAAGGACTTCTCGGACAATGAAGATTGAAAGTGAACATCACCTTTGGAGTTTTTTTCTCCTTTTCGCTATGTCTCTATATAGGTACATCATGGAATCTTCATTAGGTGACTGGAATTTCTATGGAAATTTTTGTGCTGAAGGCGTTGTGGATTTTTCTTGTTTGTCAATATATATGTGGTTTAACGTAAGACTTTAATTGTCTATATTTCAAAATCTAACCTTAAATTCACAATTAAACTCGTTTGGATCGTTTCCCTGTTAGTAGCTTGTTAACATTTATTAACCAATGCGTTGGCTTTGGCTTTTATTTGCAATCGTTGAACTTTGAATTTGGTTGGTTTTTGACTTCTTGTCTATGTCTTCATTCCTCAGGAGTAGTATGAAGCCTGATATTTCACCCATATAAGTGAGTTTTTTTAAGCTCTTTATGTTTGAATTTAAAGGATAGTGACATTATTCTCTTACCAGTTCTTAACCATATAGTGCAAATTCACAATTATAATTGAATGAAGCAGAAATCGTTGTAACTCCGTAAACAAGTTCTTTCTGTTTCGTGTTTTCTTTCCGATCCTTCCACCAAATTTTCTACGATGCCAATCCATTGTTTTGCAAGTTTTATTTCTAAATGAGTATTGTTGGAGAAGGCGATGTTCTTCATGCTGTCGCGATTGGATACTGGTTGGTTTTTAAAGGCGATACCCTTGTCTACTTGACAAATGGCACGGGGATGCTCACACTTTTTTGTTATGCGGTGTCATTTCGGACGTGTTTGTAAAAGCGCCATTATTTTTGCTTGGGTATTCGAAAATCTTCTGAAGAATCAGTATGGCTTTTGGAAATGATATTCTCGATTAACCGCCACAAAAACATTTCATCGGACCGTGAAAAGTGGTTAGAATCGGTAAAGTTTGTGTGCACTGCTGACAAACATTTTGAGTCATCGTTAGCGATACCGTTTCTGTACATATTCGTTTACGAGAGAACAGTAATACTAAGTTCTTGTAGATTCAGGGACAGCATTGTGTGAAGTACCACTAATCTTGAGTTTATTAGATGTTCACGATCGGTCCTTTTGGATCGCTGTCTTCAAGTTTCGTCATTGATTAGATATCGTTTTAAGCACCAGGATGGAGCATTTTAGAAACAGTATACCCATTAGGAGTATAGGTTGTCACTGGGTAGTAGGTCACTAGGCTCCCTATGGTTTACCGTCTCACCATGGCTGGAAGGTGTTTCTGGGTGTCGGGCTGCGATGTGAAGTGGGGGAATCTATCCTCTAGGCAGAGTCTCCCAAGCTAAGAAGGAGTCCGACGTTTTCAAAAGCAAGCGCAGTTGAGAGTAAACCAATACTAGAATCCATCACCACCGTAGTATCAAACTAGTCGCTTGGTGGCAAATCTTCCTGTGATCCACAGGGCGGTGACTGCCGATGACGACCTGGGGCAGACTAGCTAGGCTGACCTCGGGACTCCAAGCGAGCGCAACAGTTCAACCAACAAAGCTCCGAAAAATTAGGTATTAAGCCGGGCCTCGCACAATCGGTGAAGACGTGCCATCCAAGTATCCAAGTAAGTAGATGGTTAGTTTTGAATCAATCTACCATCGAGGCACGGGCGGCGGTAGTCTTTCTCAGTTTATACCCAACGATAAATCTGCCGGCATTACAAGTACTTTCGCTCGCTTACAAGTTGGCTACAAATTCTCAGTTGTCACTCTCTTGTTATTGCTTTCGACAACGTCGTGAATTCGTCCATCAATTCTGTTTCTGCACTTATTTGCCGAGGAGTCAGTTTCAGAGGGGTGTAAGTATGACAACATTTGATGGAGTTCTAACTTTTTGTTTCTCTGGCCCTTCCAGTGATTTGCTGAATAAGGTGATCATATTCCTTTTCAATATTGTTGGTAACGCTCTCATGAATTTTTAGTGGAAGAGAAGTCTATCATTGAAACATGGTACTCCCCTCGTACATCGAGTGTTCTGTGAATGTAATGGAAACCGTCGACAAACCAGTGGTGAATGATTGACGGCACAGGAACTACGTTCTTACCCTATTATTCATACTGGCCAAGTTCCATAAGCAGTGATTTCGTACACATCATACTCAGAAATTGGAATGCGAACTACAAAAATCACGAGAAGAGATATGTTTCTTGTTATGCTCATGATGATACTATATTGATGAACAGAACTTCCAACTTCCTTGCTGTTCCCCCGTGCCGAAGAAGAGCTGTGTCTTCATAAAAAGGATAAAGTTTTTGGCGTTGATTAATCCCTGAGGGATGCGCCATGCATTCGATTTCATTAAGCACCGTTAGAGGCGGTTGAATGCATATTTGGCCTTTGCAATAACTCGCGGTGGCCTACCGATGTATCGAGCCAGCGTTGCTATCCTCTGAGACAAGTCTGGTACCAATTTGCCAACCCGGAAGGATGGAAGGCCTGGTGGGTCATGGGCGCAGGGATCGATCCCATGTGTGTGTTGCAGGACGCTTCCAACCACTGAGTCAAACGCACTCTGTGCTTTTGTATGATCGGTTAATAACCATTAAAAAATAAAATAGAAAGGAATTACAACTGTTTACAACCATTCTCGACCATTTCAGTGACGTCGTTCCGATTTTCTTCTCCTATGTCATCAAACCGTCCATGTTTACAAGGCTATTTTCGGAAAGTTGAATGTTCGAATATGCGGATTGTCATCCTGTGTTTTCGATTTCGAAAAAAAATCGACGGCTTCTACCAGGCTCCATTGTGAAAGCCAAAATAACATCTAGCGGCCGTTTGCAAATCTTCATAATAATACCTTCGGGAGGAGTCCCTGAAACGAAATTGACTTTAGAGGATTGGATTCTAGCTAAGAAGTCGATATTTTGTGCTGAATAAATACCATATATATATATATATGTTTATATATATATATATATGTGGGCGAGTGTAGCGCAGTGGTCGGAGGCGCCCTGCAATACGCACGTGGAATCGGTCGCCGCCCCATGGCCCACCAGACCTTCCATCCCTTCAGTGTCGGTAAATTGGTACCAGAATTGTTTGGGAGGATAACAACGCTGGATCGATATATCGGTGAACCACCGCGATTCACTGTAAAGGCCAGATATGCATTCAGTCACCTCCAAACGATGCTCAATGAAGACGAATGCATGGCGCATCCCTCAGGGATTGATCAACGTCGACAGCTTTATCCTTTTATTTTACTGGAGCTGTGTTTTGTTAACGCTTTCTATTGGAATGCGACGGAGGTTATGAAGCAGAAAAATTGATATGGAACTTTTCCGTTTCCATATTATGGCGGAAAGTAGTGATAGTCCCATTTTCATTGATCAAGGTGGATAGCGGAACATTGTAGTCGCAAAGATCGCCGCAGCATTTCTTTAGACTAGATTATTTTTGAGCTACTTCCAATAACTCTCTCTGTTCGTACCAGTGTAAATTCTCCTGCCAAGATCTTTCACAGCTGTCATTTATTACCAGCTGTATTAGGTGTGTTGCAGTAGGATCAAACTTCGGTTTCCTTTCCTTTTCCTCCAACTTCTTAGTAGTAACGGAGATGCTATCTGAACTTCTTGTTTGAAGGACTGAGGCTAGTTCTGCACAAGTTGTAAGTCCTTCGACAAGCAGTTTGCAGTCCTTGGTCTTGTCCTCTTTTATCTGTCGGCCATATGAGGAAATGGCTTTACTGAGAATATCCTCGTCATACAGGACTCCTTTCGTTTTTCTTGGACGACAACAGCAGTGCTTTTCGATCCTATGGTTGAATTCAGTTCTCACAAGAAGAAGACAGTCATTGGACCAATTAAAGATTCCTGGTGCCAATGAAGTGTTAAAGAAGCATCTGCTTCCGATAATGTGGTCGATCTCTGCATGGATAGTTCTACAAAGGAACTTTCATGTCCAGCGCCGGCTTTCTTTCTTATGGAAAAACGAGTTTCCATGGAAGAGGCGTGCTGCAGACAAGAGTTCTGCAAGACGGTTTCCGCTCTCATTTCTTCCACCCAATCCAAATTTCCCGATCGTGTGTTCACTTTCGTAGGCCTTTCCTATTCTGGCGTTGATGTGGCCAACAACGAATTTATGGAAGGAGTCGTTGTGGATTACTTCTCAAACTGGTCGTAGAACGCGTCCAGTTTACTTTGATCTGCTGATCAAGTTGGTGAGTAACAGTTGATAGTACTAACTTTCTCTTAACGCGGACTTTGGAGACCAAGTATGAATAAGCGGTATGATAGGATGTCGTATGAGGAGGCTAGATTTGTATTAGGCGGTTGTACGATGAAGACAACGCCTCCGACATTTCATAACAGAAATTTCCCTCCAAGAACGACAAGAATTCTGTCATCTAGTTCCCGCATGTCGGTCTTCTTGCTTTTCGTTTTTTATAGAGTGATCATACGGAATCGGCAGCCTTAAGAAGAGCGCAAAGGTCGGAGTCTGAATAGACTGTTTTGGCGTGACAGGTAAACAGCAAGAAGCAGTCTCTCTCCATGGCGTGTCATTCGCGTTCTCGTTTTATGCGTTTCCAGTGACGTCCTGTCCAACACGGGATTTGATTGCGTCTTACCGGTTCTCGCTTCACGACATCATGAACGGGAACGTCGGTACTGAGGATAAAGCTTCGTTAGTTCAGCAAACGCAATTTCCTGGAATCCCGAGATTAGCCTAGCTGAGGCCTTCACCAGGTCGTCAGCAAACCAGGAAAATCATCATCAACTATTCTGATGTTCTTTTACTCTTAACAGAGCTTTCGGACGGAAACCTCGTTTGTTTGTCTGTTTGTATTGCTTTCTAGAAAGAAAAGAAAAAATATCAAACGAAACAGTTAACAGAATAATCTATCGTGTGCCCACATAATCAGCGGATTTATTCCTTTAACACTTATACTTTAACTACAATGATGCTGAAATATTTGCAAAATTTGGATCCCAGGCCAGATCGAACTGCGATTACCCTTTCCGGCGTTCACGTACTGCGTACGACACCACTGAGACCCCTGTTCTTCAGGTTCTCTCAGCCAATCTTTTTGCCCTAAAGGTGTCACCATCAATCACCCGTCAACGAGACTGATCTGGAAAGTACAAATACGCATTGAACCCAGTTAAGCAGGGGCTGCAGTCGAAATCCCAATGTTTAACCTTTGAAGGATTATGGCCCGTGTTCCACTCTCAGGACAATAGGATGTATTCGCCTCCATTGTTCAACTGGTGTCATTGATTTCACCAGGAATTCTATCAGATTCATTACAAAAGAAAATGATCGGTCTCCGTTCTGTCACGGAATATTTATGAACAAGAAGCCACAACCAGAAACGACTGAAGAATACAAATCGGCATTGAACTCACTTAAGTAGAAATTGCAGCCGAAATCACAGTGTGTAACTCTTTATTCACTGCCATTATCCTTTTCTTCACGGCAGGGTATTATGTGAAACATAACTATTGTTCTCGTTGACGAGTATTTGCTGATGGCACCGTTAGGGTAAAAAGACCGCCTGAGAGAAAGGCAGGTCAAGGAGCACAGTGGTCCCGTGCGTAACGCGCGACTCCCCGGAAAGGGTAAGCGCGATTCGATCTGGCCTCGAGGTCCAAGTTTTGCAAATATCTCAGTATCATTGTAGTTTTGCTTCACATAACACTATGCCGTGAAAAAAGTAGTGGACAATAGATAAAAATGATACATTGTGATTAATATTTCATTTCAGTAATAAAAACGAAGCTTTTTCCTAATTTATTTTTACTGGTCATTGACTTTTTTCTTAACGCGCAAACTCAAATGATTTTCAGTCAACTTATCGCACTATGGATCCTTACGATCTTTACGAATTCTGATGTATTCGACGTAGACGTCGATGGCCTGCAGTGGAGTGGAGCAGTGGAGCCAACTTGGCGAAAACTACATGCCTCATGCTGTCTGTTTTCGACGTCCAAACTACCAAGTTCGATTCCACTGTCCGACTTGATGAAATGACACTAACAGGACACTGCCATATATCCTATGCGATGCTGCAAAAATTAACGATTTCGATTTTGACTGTGTCAATGTCAACACGACACCAACTACCGCCAGAAGCGAATGTATTTCGCTCGAAGCAGGAGGCAAACAGCTAAGAAGTATAAATGTCGCGTGGCTGCACCTGGCAGCTCTATGATGCTGAACATGTTAGTCTGCGAAACGGTCAAGTTCGAACATATGTATTGCTCGATTTCGAGCCACTGACGCTAGCAATGTAGAATTTGCTACCACTGGTGACTAACGACTACAGTTCTGAACGTGTTTGACATCAGAATGATCATGATCGAACAGATTTGAGCATGCGCACTGCTCGAACTCGAACCAACACGACGATAACTATCAAGTCACGTGTGCTCATCACCACTCAGCCACTTCGACGTTTCCTCGTGCTTTGCCGAGTGTCAGCATCGATCAGCGCCCATTTTCCCTGTTACCTCTTTTATCCGTCTCTATTTTTATTATTGTGAGTAATCCGCTTATTTAGGTATGTGTACTTAGACGTTGTATAAGCTTATTTACATGAATTTCTTCTGTTTAATCTCTCCGATCCGAGATCACTTCAATTCCCAGAAAATCGTTCTATTCTGTAAATTAGTCTACGTATTAAAAGTCTTTTCATTCCACAAATATTCTAGAACGGTATGAATTTCTCCAAAATTCTCACCATCCCCTGAAAAGGACATTTCTTTAACAGTGATTTTTTTCTCAGATAAAGCGATCTTTCTGAGTCTTCTATGATATTCCTGCGTTTTCTTTTCCGCTTTCGAGTGATTGTGTGTCTTTGACTCTGTGGAGAAACAGCAGCAGATTTCCCACCTTGAATAATTTCCGATGAAATACTTACTGTTTCATTTACTATCCCTCTGCGGATTGCTCGATCTACAAGTTCTATCTTTATGTTCCTTTTCTTTTTTCTGCGACTGTATAACTTCCAAAAATTAATTTCCCATCGAGAATTTTCTCTTGAAACTTCTCGGTCTCGAGCTTTTTTTCCCCTCAGTTTTCCCCCGTCGATTACTTCCTCGTTTAGGCCTTCAACGAATTATTAGCACATATCGATTAGATTTTAGTTACATGTACAACAAAAATACTTGTTTTTTTTGTATTACAGCAACGTTCAGGTGTACTTCATTTTGAACTGGTAATCTGTCATTTATCCATCTGTTCTTTTTTTTTCTAGCATCAGCTGGTTTGAATGAGAGCCAAGAGTAAAATGTCCACTTTAAGGTGCGTTTTTTCAATTGTGTATAGGTGTATAGGAGGGAAGAAAGACGCTGGACCACCCAGATTTTCTCTATAGGTGGTCGACTGGGCCGAGATTGAAGGTGCTCGGCCGGCCGGTCGGTCGGTTTCAATCCGCCACCGTCGTCGCTGGATAGTAATCAATAGCGATGGTCGGGTTTCATCACTATCGATGTTGCTTTTCGCTACAAAGAAAAATGACGTCATTGGATCCCAATAATGTGAAAATAAGTGCAAAATTCTCCAAGCATTGAGACGTTTTTTGTTCCCAGATTTTTTCTGCATATTAACTTAAAGGTCCAGGCATTGCATACTTCTCTATAGAATTCTCCTCGGCGCAAAATCTATGGCGACTTGATGGCCACGACTCGTGTCTGCTTGTTCTGTTCTTCCTTAGTTAGGATTTTCTTCCATATTTCCACCGTATGCCTCTGAAATTCTCATTAGATCTAGTTGGAAGATGAACTTTTTCTCATACTTTATTTTCCCAGCGCTCTACAAATGTTAAAGTATGGAAAGCAAAGTGTTAAAAGTGCAAAAGGACAAATGCGAACGAATATGTTCTTTCATTCAGAGCAGTCATAGGTTCTGCTTTTCCGCATGAGTTACAATTTTGTCATCTTCTTCCAGGTTGTTTTTTCTGTCATCTCTTCCTTTTCTTCAGTTAAATAATTTCCTGTGGGGAAGTCGACCTGTTACTTTATGTGAGATTTTTCTGTCGTGCCTAAAAACCCAATTAGTTTGCAGTTTTGAGCGACTCAAAATGGTTAATGATTGAATGTTTTTGACGTCATCGAACTATTCAAATTCCGAGTATTCAAATATTATTTGGGAAAAAAGTGTCAGCACAGTCTTTTTGCCTTGTGATTGAATAGTGGGACACAGTGTTGGTTTTTATCGACTGACCTTGCACTTGCTGTCGTTGACCTCATGAAACTCACTCTTCGAACTTTCGCTTCATACACTGAAATTTTCGCAGTAAATTCTAATGTTTATGTTTATCATATTTGACTCACGAGGGTTTTCATCCTGCATCCTTGGATCCAGTCAAAAGTTTGAGATTAAGTGAATGCTACATGTAGGTGACTAAGTGGCGCTACGGCGGGATTGTCTTCAAACAAATGCGAATCACGTTCTTCTACTCTAATTAGATTCGATGGCCCGTTAGTCAGGATAACGCCAATGTTGCTAAATGTTGGTTTAATTACCCAATGTTGCTAAAAACCTAAAATTGAAGGGTCCGATACAAACGATTCTTCTTGTCCCCAAGTCCATTCGGCAGGGTATGGCCATTCCATAGTCGGCTGTGGTGCTTTGCGGCTATTGGAACGTATGGTAACTTTACTGTTTCCCGAACGAGTCACTTGATGACCAACTATTTATTTACTTATACCCTCATCAATGTTTTGTGTCTCTTATGCGAAATACTGCTTATTTGTTGAATGATGAGGTTTGCTAACAATTTTCAGCTCTCCATTCTTCATGTCCTGAATAGAGTGTGTGTATCGATTACGAAAGTTTTCAGGGTAGTGGTGTTGATTAAGATATCGAAAAATACTTGAAGTGCTATGAATCTTCTAGAAGACTGCCCATTTGTTTTCTACTTTCTATTTTTTCTATTTTATTTTCATTTTCATCTTATTTTTCTATTTTCGTGATTGTGAAATGTGATTTGGAACATTGTGATTTCAAGAACCTCAACTTAACTGAGTTCAATGCCGATATGGACTCCCCAGATCAATCCCGTTGACGGGTCATTGGTGACGGCGCTGATTGATAGAACTAGCTGAGAAACAGGTGAAACAAAGGACCCCCATGGTGTGGTGGTGAACGTGTTAGCCTCCTGAAAAGGTAATAGCGCGTTCATTCCCCACCGTAGATATCTGCGATCCAGAGTTTTGCAAATATCTCAACATCTTGTAGTTGCATTTTCTATTTTTATTACTATTTTGGTACAGAGACCTGTATCCTGTATTCAGTTTAGGGAATCGTACAAAAAGTTTCCATTCTTTTATAGGAGATCATAAAGATGTGAGCATGTGCTGCTCATGTCACATTGTTTGTTCTACTCTAAAGTGAATGAGTTGGCCAACTTGTAATTGGAGTTTTCGCTTTGCTTTCCTATCACATATAAGAACATGGAGCATTGATTAGTAGATCATCAATCCTTCACCTCTTCATCTTTCCATCCTTTTTTTGTTGTATACATCATCATTCTTTTCGTTTTCTCTTTATCATTTATCCTTAACATTCATTGTTTAAACACGTCATCACCTCGTGGACTTTCTATTTTGTCAGTTTCTATCGGTTCTACTGAAATTTTTTCTAATGTAAAATATAAAAAAGTCAATCATGGTGTGTCGATTTTAGGGTACAATTGAAAATAAATGATTTTTGTGGCTGACAAAAGATATGGAGTGGTAGAGGGTAAAGGATAAAGCTCTTGGCATTGATCAATCTGTAAGGGATACGCTATGCATTCGACTTCATTAAGCATCGTTTGGAGGTGATTGAATGCATATCTGGCCTTTACAACGGCTCGCAGTGGCCTATCGATGCTGCTATCCCTCCAGGTAAGTCTGGTGCCAATTTGCCGACCGCGGAGAGATGGAAGGCTGGGTGGAGCATGGACACTGGGATCAATTCCGCGTGTATTGCAGGGCGCCTCCGACCACTGTGCCACCCGCGTCCTTGGAGTGGTAACTCTGTGAAAGAAATCGAATTTGGTTCAATACTCACTAACTGTATAACCTTTTGATTGATTGACATTCAAGTATTTTTATAGGTATTTTTAAGGGATTGTTGGTTCCATTTACACTCTAGTACTGCTGGACATCTATATTTCAGCAGCAGAGATAGGCTTCGGGAGTCTTCCTCGTATTTTCAGGGATCCTTCTTGTTTGTCGACGTTTTTGAACTGTGAAAGATATCTTCCACTTTAAAGCTGATATACAATGCGTTGATGATTTCGTCAAGATGAATCTGTATGAACTTGGACTGATATGGATGGTCTAAATTTCATAAGAAGAACGATAACACCGTGAATCTGACATGCAACGGTAGTTTTTTTTTCTATCGAGCGTGTAGCGCAGTGGGTGGGGCTGTTCTACAATGCATACTGAATCGGTCTCTGGTTCAATCCTGCGTCAGCGGGTCATCATGCCTTCATTACTCAGCGATCAGCAAATCAGTACCAGGCTTGTCTGGATGGAGAAGAACACCAAATTGGTACAGCAGCGGGCCTTCGAAAGCCAGATGTACACTAAATAACCTCTGACGGTGCCTGATGAAGTGGAACCCATGCCGCATCGCTTAGGGATTGGTCTACGCTAGAAGCTTAATCTTTCTATCATTTGGTTTTCGATCGATCGTTAGATCAAAATTATCTGAACCTGTTGATCAATTCTATGACTCAGTTAAACAGTGTGAGTATCAAGCTTATTAAAGTCAACTGGCTTCATTACTGCTCCGATTTCCACTATTTTTTATTGCATTTTTCTAGCAGAAGGCGGTTGTACTTTATTTTTAACCTCTGTAGATTAGCCAGTTAATAAGCTGATACAATTGCTGCTGTTCTAGTAGTACTTAAAAAATCTCTTGCCTATAAAGCTCTGAGAATAAATTATTGTCGACCAGTGATGATAAAAAGAAAAGTAAAATGTCAAGATAGGTAGATATATTGTAAGCTATCTATGTGAAGAAATCCTTTGGATCTTTGCGTCTTTATAATTCCGAGCGACACTTGACACTGAAAACGTTCCATAAAGGATAAAACAAAAAGGATAAATTTCTCGTCGTTGATTAATCCCTGAGAGATGCGTCATGCATTCTACTTCATTAAGGATTGTTTAGAGGTGATTTAATGTATATCTGGCATTACAATAACTCGCGATGGCCTTCCGATGTATCGAGCCAGTGCTGCTATCTTCCCAGACAAATGTGGTACCATTTTGCCGACCCCGAAGTGAAGGAAGGCTTGGTGGGCTATGGGAACGTGGATCAATTCCACGTGCGTGTTGCAGGGTGCCTCCGACCACTGTGCCACATGCGCGCCTCTATAATTGGTACTGCTATATAATCAGTTGGCTTAAGATTTTATTCCGTCACAGTAAGTACACATTAAGGATATTTCCATGTGCCGAGCACGCGTTCACGCTGGGTGGTCCCGTCGGTTCTCACTCTACGGTCACGGTTCGCATCACTCACGTACAACCATCCAATCAGTCATGATGAGATGGAAAAACTCTTCATTCCGTATGAGTAGCTCGATTTTACTTCCCGTAGTCCTTTTTCACTTAAGATTCACGTATCCATTACCGAATACCTGGTTCCAGATGATCTTATCTATCACATAGAACAAATTTCAATGGACGCAATAGAAATGTTAATAGTTAACATTGGTTTTTTAGAGTCTGTTACAATAAAGACTAAACAATCGAGTACTTCGAGTTTTGCTTAAATTTTTTCTTTGTTCAACCATTCATGGTCGTATGGAACGTTTTCACGGAGCGTGTGGCGCAGTGGTTGGAGATATCCTGAAACACACACGTGGAATCGATCCCGGCACCCATGGCTCACCAAGCCTCCCATCCTTCCGGGGTCGGCAAATTTGTACCGGACTTATCTGGGAGGATAGCAGTACTGGATCCATATATCGGTAGGCCATCGCGAGTCATTGTAAAAGCCAGATATGCATTTAATCAACTCCAAACAATGCTTAGTGAAGTAGAATGCATGTCGCATTTCTCAGGGATTAATCAACGACGAGAGATTTATCCTTTTTTTTATCCTTTGTGGAACGTTTTCAGCGTCAAGTAGCACTCGGAATTATAAAGCCCACCGAAGCCTCGTCAATTGCAAGACCATGATGGTTACACTCCGACGCCCAGACGTAACAGTTAGAGCTTCCAGAAAGGCAATGGAGCAAATCAATCACGAATGCTACTCAGATCTCTTCGATAGCCACGTTCACCTTCCGTCATGTGAAATAATGGAGGATGGGTATGTTGCACCACCGGTTCTCCCTTCCGAAGTCTGGCATGCTATTGCGTCGGTGAAAAATCGAACAGCACCAGGTCCGGACAGGATAAGAACAGAACACCTGAAGAACCTTCCGCCAGTCCTCGTAAACACACTGGCTCAGTTCTTCACACGTTACCTGTCTGAATGCAATGTCCCTACTCAGTGGAAGGCCAGCAGGACCGTGTTATTTTTCAAGAAAGGCAACCTCCACGGTGTAGGCAACTATCGCCCAATCTGCTTACTGTCTGTCATCTACAAACTTGAGTCATCCTAAACAGGTTTGACAGAACACTAGACGAAGGACAGTGATGTGAGCAAGCAGGGTTTCGAAAAGGATTTAGTACGATGGACCACATCCGCGCGATAACAAAACTCAATGAAGTATCGCGAGAGTACAAAAAACCGCTCTGTCTCACTTTCATCGATTTGAAGAAGGCCTTTGACTCAATTGAGATAGAAGCAGTCATGGAAGCCCTTGGTAGTCAGGGAGTCT
The DNA here is from genome assembly GCA_900624975.1 of Angiostrongylus costaricensis. Classification (NCBI taxonomy): domain Eukaryota; kingdom Metazoa; phylum Nematoda; class Chromadorea; order Rhabditida; family Metastrongylidae; genus Angiostrongylus; species Angiostrongylus costaricensis. The sequence continues at coordinate 28,973 of UYYA01004792.1, read as the reverse complement.
CTACTCAGTGCATAGAGATTCTTCGTGAGCTGTACAAAAATTTCACAACCAAGATATCACCATTCTACAACGATATTAACATCGACGTCAAAAGAGGCGTTTGGCAAGGCGATACCATCTCGCCAAAATATTTACCGCCACGCTCCAGAACGTCATGCGAACGTTGGAATGGGATAATATTGGTGTGAAAATCGATGGTAGGCAGTTACACCACCTTCGCTTTGCTGATGACAACGTCCTTATAACACGAACCATTAGCCAAGCGGAATATATGCTTGACAACTTTGATAATGCCTGTGGAAAGACTATTCATCGACTAAATCTTACAGAAACGATGTTCATGAGGAACGGATTGGTTTTGTATGCCCCATTCATGCTCACCGGAACGAATATCTCCTAATGCTCCAGTTATGTTATCTGGGTCGGGAAATCAACATGATGAACGACTTAGCTCCAGAGTTGAACAGAAGGAAACGAGTGGCCTGGAGAGCTTTCAAGAGCATCGAGGATGTAGTGAAGAGGACAAGGAACACCCGACTCCGTGTCCACCTTTTCGACTCCACGGTGCTTCCTGCCCTAACGTGTGCGTCAGAAACCTAGTTGCTGCGTAAGCAGTATGAAAGATCACTCAGCGTTATCAAACGCGCAGTCGAATGGACAATGCTAGGCGTATCCCGTTTCACACAAGTAAGGAAAGGGATCTGAAGCTCCAACCTGCGTCAACGATCAAAAATCAAAGATGCCATTATGTACGCCAAACAGTCGAAGATAAGGTGCACCGGACAAGTAATGCGTATAAATGACAACCGATGGAAAAGAGCCGTTAGTGACTGGATTCCTCGGGATGTCAAACGTAGTGCAGGTAGACCACCGACCCGATATGATGCTCGACAAGTCCCTGGAGCGAGCAGAACCCTCTGGGCTACTCTTGCACGCGACAAGGAAAAATGGAAGATTTACTGGCGCCTGCTCGAGTCACTTGACGATCAACGGGACTACATGTGATACAGATGTTGTCCCTGTTATTTTTAACGAGAAAGAAGTAAATCGAGCGCGAAGTGTACAAGTACCTGAAAGTATGGCGTTTTTGTTCTTCCTTACTTAACTTGCTGTCGATACCTGTAAAGGTTTTCTTATCTTCGTTAACCTTCCTTCATTTTTAAACAATGTGGTATTCTATTGTCAAGTGATTATTATAGAAGATTTAGTCGGAGGAAAAAGTGTTAGTCTGAAGGACCATCATATTCCTTCTAGTAACCTTGATGTCAAATCATCTCATTGAATTCCTAAAGTAAGGTGTTTTCACTCACGATACTTATTGACGTCGCTCACACGGAGGCAATTTTATCAATCGGGACTTTTTGACCTCCACATAGGGTCAGGCCCGCCCGTGATTCCGGCCCCACCCGTAAGACAAAATCGTCTCCCCGCCATTTCGCTATCGAACTCGCCCCCATGTTCGTACCATTTCAGAACTATTTTCTATCTACAATGTTTAAAAACACTGTTATCGATTGGCATCGATCAGTTCAGAAAAGTAGCAATCATTATTTTTCAATGAACTTCAATATATTGTTGTACTATCGATTTTTTTCGGGTTAGGTAAGGTGAACATTCATCATATAATTTTTATAATGTTAGAGCCAAAGCGGTGATTTTTTTGATGAATAGAAAGAATTTTTGCATAAAGTGAAGTAGAAAAGTCAATAACAGATAATGTTCGGTTTTTTTCCCCAACACCTAGCCAAATATTTTTGCAGTGTTTTCTTTCCTTCTGATTTTTTTTGGAGGGGAGGGAGGGAGAATTTTAAAATTTATGGGAAATTTTAATGGAATTTTTAATGTATATATATATATTAAAAAATCGACTAAAAAAATATATATATGGTTTTCTTAATACTCAGAAATAGATTTCTCTGAATTTGACGATTGTGCTTTGTCTGTATCATTATCATCCCATTCCACTATTTTTTTTCACACATCCTCCTATTTTACTTTTTTTCCTTACTATTCAAATTCCAACGAAATCCGTCCCTTGCATTTTTTTCGAAGCGAAAATTTTTCCGCTTCATTTTTTTGCCTACTTTTCCCTTATCGCATTGTCATCTACAATGTATCGCCAGGGCTTTTTTACACTTGCATTAGACTCATCCTTTAGCAAAAAGAATCGATCACAGCACTAGAGTATTGTTCCATCCATTATATAGCTATTGATTGACTGATCGACAATGAAAATGAATCAGTGATAGAGAATGATCATCAGTAAAGTCAACAACAACTATCATATATCACCTTGTTAATGTCGTTTGATCGTTTTTCCTTCTTTGTTGTCTTTTTCGTATCTTCACTACCAATTGTTCGAATTCTATTGTTGTGTTGTAGTATTATGATTCTCTGAAAAATGCATCTGCTTAATAGCTAGATTTGCGAATATTGATCGTATTGATTGATCTGAATGTAGTGTTGATCCACAGAATTATAGAGATTGTTCGAGTTAGGATGAGCGTTGATGACAAGATTGCCTGTGCTGCTACTGTAGCAGTTGACATTCCTAAAGCTGTCGTCGTGAAGGTTAGGATGGCTTCTTCGTCCGCAAGTCATTTCAACTACTAACATCGTGATTGACGCGATAGTTTTATTTTTTATATTTATTTTTATTATGGCCTCAGGTATTTATTACATTTGCTATTGTTCCGTGTAATGTATGGAATTATGAGTAAGTTGATGTGATTTTCTATAAATATGTGGTAAAAGAAACACGAAAAAATAGCACTGTCATTGGCTTCCTCTCGTCTTCATTGATTGGATTTAAATTTAAAATTCTCAGTGCTAAGCAAAAATGCGCGGAATATTCTAGAATACGGTACGTTTGAGAGATTTTTGACCGACAAGAGCACAGGCAGTAGATGTAGCGTGTGCCAAAAATCAATAATGCTACATTCTATGCTACCCACAGCGCGTCTGTAAGAGGTTCTATGCATATACAGAGTACTCGTAACGATTTGTAGTACGTTATTTTATCTTATTTAAAACCGTTACATGATGAATTCCCTGGAAGGAATTAAGCGATTAGGGGAATAACTTAATTCTTGACTTCTTAGTTTGTTTTTTCTTAAAAGACGAACCAAATAGCGCTAGGATTATGGGCGATGGTAATATGAAAAGTCGAAGCGTTTATCGTGCTGAAATCAGTTCCAAGATGAATTCCTTAGGTGGAACTAAGCGATTAAGAGACTAAATCGTTTCCTAACTTCGTTTTTTTAAGGACGAGCCAAATATCCCTATGATTATGAGCCATGATGGTGGTGGTGATGATGTGAAAATCGAAACAGCTGATGGTTCATTCAATAGTCAAGCATCACTTTATAGTGAACGTGCAAAGAAAAGACGTTATAAAGGCAAAAAGGATAAGGTTTCGTCTTATTCGTCAAAGATTAGTGTGATTTTTTTCTTAGTTTCTCTGAATGATTTTCATCATTATGGTAGTAGAAAGCAGATGAAGGAGTAGTCTTTGTTTTGAACGAAGAAGCTTTCAGTATATCACTCCTATAGAGTATTTGTTCTAGAAACCCGGAGTAACCGGAAGAACATGGACAAAAGTTGAAGATCCGCATGCACCACGGAAACCACGTTCCGGCTATGTGCACTTCTTAAGGTAGGCTCTCGTTTTTTTAGTGTTTTCAGGAGTTTGTTGATGATTTTTTACTCGTTGTTCGGTATTGATTACTCCAGATCGATCGATATTTTAGTTCTCGTCGGTCGAAGTACGGTACAGTTAAACAGGGTTGTGATCAAAAAACAATAAACGTTGCGTTAGCTGCCGAATGGCAATCGTTGTCGGATGAAGAACGACGAGTAGGATGATTGGTCTCATTTTTTACTAGTTTTACTGATTTTACTGATTGCTAAATTTTCCGATTAATATGATTCATGTAATCCTTCTGTATGAGCTTCTGGAATGATCCTATTCATTACTGGTTCTCTTTTTTAAACCATCTTTATAAAAAACGAGTGCTTTCGTTTAGCCGTTTCTTGAACTTGCAACCAAAGAACGTGAACAATACCAGATTGAATTGAAAGCATATGAAAAAACGGAACATTACAGAGATTTTATGGGTACGTTTATATAGTGTTTATTTCATTATTGGTTTGTATTGATTTGCCCGATGTACCTTTTCAATTTATTCTGCACATTTATGTGACGTAGCACCAGGTTTCCAACAGAAGACTTCATATTTATTCCATTAACGGTTTATAAAGTAGTACTACTAAGCTGTACTAGTGTACATATGACGTCCCTGTTAGTAGTATCTATACTCTACCACAAAAGAAAAGCCTAGTTTACAGACGCTAGTCTGATTTCCAGAGAAGAAAGAACGAATAATGAGACTTCGAAAGCAACGACGACGAATGGGAGTCGATTCACAAGATGAAATTGATGATGAGTCGGCAGCGGAAGCACAAGGCATTTTTGAGGAAGGCACTAAGAAGAAAGTAAAGAATGAAATCACGGACAAGGTTAGTTTTTAGTTCACTAACATTCGTCGCTTACTAAAACAGCACTGGCTTGGAGAATGTCTTCTCACATGTCATTGATCTGATTTTGGTTTCTAGCAGAAAGCCGGTTCTGGTGAGATAATTGTCCCCACACTACCGAATTCAAACATTCCAATATTCAGTCGGGAATTTCTTGAATATAATAAAAGTATGCTGTTTTGCTGCTTAGTAAGACTTGTGTTATTTTTCCTCATATATATACGTACGGTCTTTCTAGATAGGGAAGCAAAACTTCGATCCATTCGTCGTGAAATTGGTGTTGCCGAAGCTGAAAAAGCAGCAATTCAACGAACTATCGAGAAGATGCAAGAGAATAATGTCGCATATGAATCTCAAGCTGCTCATGGTTTCTCTACTTCTTTTCTGAAGAACATATTTACTTTATTATATTTTCACACATCTACTACCTGTTGGCTTTTTATGTACTATCCATGTCGCCATATATGTGAGCAAATAAGAAATTATTCTAAGGCTAAAATCGATAACACTTAGTCCCAGCAGTTCAGAATGTTCTGCATTTTCTTTTAGATAAGAAGATGGCCAAGGAAGCTGATCACATAATAGAATGTTGGATGCGAGTTCTACGTGGTGCAATGAGTGAAACTATGAAAGGTGTGATCTCATCAGAGTGCTGTTCATATCTTTTGAATCGTATGCAGACTATATTTCCCCTTCTGACTTTATATCTGGACTTTTCCCCTGCATAGGTAGAATCACTTGGGCTCTTATGTAGCAGATCCGAAGACCAATTTTCCTTTTGACCTCGGCATTGACCAATAACTTATTGTGATTGTTGTTACAACAATTATTAATACATAAAAGCTGACGTTCCAGTGGTTTGTTTGTCACTTGGGTACTTGGATGACCTGCCTTCACTGATTGTGCGGTCCGCAGTATAATTTCCATTGTTTTGGAGTTCTGCTGGTCTAGTCATCGTAGTTCTCTGGAGTCCTGAGGTCAGCCTGGCCAAAGTGTGCCCCAGATCGTCACCACCACAGGCAGTCGTCGCCATTGTGGGTCAGAGGGAGATTTGCCACCATGTAACTAGTTTCATATGAGCATGGTAGTGGATCTCGGGATTGTTTTACGTTTAGCTAGGCTTCCTGATGGAAAGGCCGTACTCCTCAGCATGGGAGACCTTGTCGGAGGGACGAATCTCCCCGCTGTACATCGCAGCCCGGCACCCAGGAACACCTAGCGAAAGCGAGGTGGTAAACCGTTGGGAGAGGTTTGTTTACTATGTGAACGAAATTTTTTCTTCTCTCTGTTAAGGTTGTGAAAGTGTTTGACTCAGCAGATTGTATGTGAATTTGACCTTTCCACTCTCTGAACAAATCGAAACCGCCGAAAAGTCAGCTATTGTATATTAGTAAGGCTGTAACAACAACCTCGTGTTTGCTCATTTTAGAAAAACAGTGGACTATTTAGGCTTTTTTCTCGGAGTTTTTTCGGGTAATCTATAATGCAGACCCTTGCCCAGTCCATCTGCTCCTTACTCAACAGGTTTATCTCCTAAAAGTAGGTTTTGGAATCTAGTGAACAAAGTTTAAGGTAGTGTCGTTTAGAATACAATTTGTGCACTGCTGAAGAAACGGTTGCATTCCTTACAAAACTCGCTGACGGTGATGCTCCTAATGAAGACGTTCTACAAGCCGTTAAAGAAGTAATACATAGTGCATCATTCCTTCTTCCAAAGTAGCTCTGTGAGATTGTGCTTCATCTTCTCACAATTATTTTCTTATTCAGCAGCAAGTATTGTTCAGATTGACCAGTTTCCAGGACGTTATGCATTAATAACAATTCATTGTCTTCGTTCAATTGTGTTCTAGAGTGTGCATAGAAATAGGTGACAACCTATTGACTAATCACTCATATTAGCACTCAGGAAATGGGAGTGTTTTTAAGATTCGATCTCCGCTTTTCCGTTTATTGGAATGGATGCAGTAAATATTTATTCATCAAGCATTATTCTTGAGCCGTAATTAGTACACAACTTACTTACTTTGGAAAGCATTACATCACATTTCTAACATCGAACGATAGGTATTAGAAGTAGAACAGAAATACTTACTGCATAGAAGGAAATCTACGTCTTGATCAGACCTTTCTCTTTGAGTTTCACGATCAGCATAGGCACATCGTCGACAAATCCTCCAGCTTTACGAACAGGAGGATCGGACACCTGATATATCAGCGGACTTAATTGTGATAATATTAAGTGGAAAAGAATATTCTTAACAAGTAGTGGGCAGTCGTTTTATCGGATGGATTGCTGTTTTTTGGTTAAAAACCTAAGTTATTATTGTTGATTATAACTAGAACTGCAACTATTTCCCCATCAAGGTGTGCCCAACGATTGATTGATGACTTTCTTGTGAAAAGAGTATGAAATATCTGTTGATTGACCAATCCCTGAAATACGAACCACCTCACCAATGCTTTGAACTTCGTTCTGCCATTATATGCAGATTTGGCATGTAGAATGACCTTCCCGGACCAACCGTGTTAATTGGGTCGTTTGTACAACAATGTCGAGCACTTAGAACAGTGGAGGCCCTAGTCATCCTCAGACGGTGAACCAACAAGCAGGTCCAGCGTGGTAACTCAACCACTGTTCCCCACTGTTTATTGTATCGATATATCCTTCACCTCTAAAGTTGTAGTTTGTGGTGTCAAATCTAAACCGAGATCCTTTGTACTAATTTTATCAATCGGCTTCTTCTTAGCTTTCATAATATTCGGCAACGTCGCATAACGTGGCTCGTTTAAGCGTAGATCAGCAGATATCACAGCAGGTAGTTTTACCTAAATGAACACAACATAAACCAGATAAACCTAACGATATTTCGAGCGAAGAAAACTCGATACTAACGCAAAAATCAATGCTATAGTGTAAAAAACTAGATAAGAGAAAGGAAGAGCAAGGGCGTCGATGGTGCAGTGGGTAATATGTGAGCCCCGAAAAGGATAATCGTGTATTCGAATCTGGCCTAGGGTCTGAGCTTTGCAAATATAGGAGTACTATTGTGGTTGTAATGCTATCCATTTAATATTTAGCTACGTTAAATAGTGAATGTGCAAAAATATGAACAACCCCAGAAAATGACGATATTTTGACTAAATTTGGTACGAATAAGGCTTCGTTACCTTTCTTCCTACTCATCAACTCACTTTGATCGTATCTAATCCTCCATCAATTTCTCTTGTCACTTGCAGGTAATCATCACCCGGCTTTTCCACCTAAAATTCAGGAGTACTTTCAATTATTGAGATTTTCAAGGACAAAATATCTGTGGTAGACTTTAATAAACATTTTTGACTGTAATAACGGCCACTCTACTACCAAATAATTACTCATATGGTGCTCCACTCTACTGGATTCGGCTCGATGTGACGATTACGAAGGTCGACATCGTATGATCATCGTATGCACACGACTCCTATTATTGAGACTCTCTTGAAGGCGATATCGCCGGAAAGTTAGCCATAATATGGCCATAATAAAGATTTGTAACAATCTCATGTCTTCCCAACGGTTTACCATTTAATCGTGGCTGGGAGGCGTACCTAGGCGTCGGGCTGTGATGTACAGCGGGAGATTCACCCCCTCCGACAGGGTCACCCAAGCTGAGAAAGAGTCCGGCGTTTCCATCAGGAAGCCTAGCTAGGAGTAAACCAATACCAGGATCCACAACCGTCTTGGTATCAAAGTCGCGTGGTGATAAATCTCCCTCTGATCCACAAGAGCTGCGACTGCCTGTCGTGGTGCATGGTGACGACCTGGGACAGACTTTGGCCAGGCTGTCCTCGGGATTCCAGATAACCACAATGGTTTAACCACCAAATCTCTGAAAAATGGTGATCATGCTGGGGCCTGCACAACTAGTAATGACGGGCTATCCAAGTATCCAAGGACCTCATGTAAGTTTACCTATAAGTGAAAACAGTGATTATCCATACCGGGGTTCAAAGAAAGTTGGAATATGAAGTTTGCTTCGCAATATGTCAGCTTTTCAGAGTGACGTCAGGTTATTTCAGCACGGCTAGAACATGTATAGAAAAGTGCTGCTCAGTGATGCTAATCCATTCGTGGGTTACTTCACTCTATTCAATTCGAGCCAATACGATAGCTATGGACATCGATATCGTAAGAACAAAGAACTTCTTTGGACATTTGACTCAAATCATCGTGGCTCTGAAGAAGACGAACGCCAAAAGTTAGCAGTAATAAAAATTTTAGCGACCTCGTGTAAACTTATAAAACGTCGAAAACAATAATTATTTAAAACAACTAAAGTTTTTAAACTGAAAGTCGGATGGGATAATGAATAACTACTCAAGTATTATACCTTGCTGGCGTAGAGGGCTTGAGGCCAATCTAGCAATCCAGCCAGAAGGGGTGCTGTTTGAGAAGCATCATCATCTATTGCCTTAATGGAAACATTATACACATCTGTTCCCATAAATAAATCGTAGTTCATACATCCTAAAAGTTGGTATTTACCTGTTTTCCCAAGAACACTAAGTCGAATTTCTCCTTTTCAACAATTTTTTGCAATGCCTTTGCCACGTGTAACGGCTCGATCTTCTGGTACTCAGCATCAGAAACCTGGTCAAAATAAAGGATAAAAAAAGGATAAAGCTCTCGGCGTTGATCAATCTTTGAGCAATGCACCACGCATACCGCCTGATTAAGAATCGTTGCAGGTGACTGAATGCATATCTGGTCTTTACAATGACTCGCGGTGGCCTACCGATGCCAATACTGCTATCCTCCCAGACAGATCTGGTATCAACTTATCGATCCCAGAGGGATGGAAGGCCTGGTGAGTCTTGGGCGCGGGGATCGATCCCGTGTGTATTGCAGGGTGTGTGTATTGCAAACTTGCAAACGATCAGAATCACACATTTACCTCTACATGAATGGCCTTATCAGCACCCTTAGCTAAAGCATTTCGAAGCACTTCTTGGCACTTCGGTCCTCCTAGTGAAACAGCCACCACCTGGAGAAAATAATTTCTTTATGACTTGTAAGAGAATACGCTATTGAGCTGAAGACTAACCTCGTTCGCTAACTTCTTCTCCTTCATTTTAACGGCTTCTTCAAGTGCAATTTCATCGAACGGATTCATGCTATGTTGTACATTTTCCGTCATCACACCAGTTTTATCCGGTTTCACTCGAACCTTTGAGAGGAATTTCAAACCAGAAAGTACTAAGATGACGGTGTTTTTAAGCCTTTGGTAGAACTGGAATGCACTTAGAACAGGTGGGGGTAGTACTTATTTCGTAGCAGAAGTACTAACAATTAGAAGTGTGGTGTAGGTACTGCTAGAAGTACAAGAAACAACCACTGTGTCGAAATATCGTTCATAAGTACTTCGAGAAAACTCCTATCTGTTCTGTTTCATTACGGGATGGAGTACCTCTTTTCCCTTTTTTTCATTTCCGAAAGTGCTAGACACAATGAAATGAAGAGCAGAGGTTCTGCTTGACATAACATTTTAATCATCTTAAAGCAGTTCGCCTAGTCAACATCCTGAAATCGCCTCCACTCTACCGAGTCTATCGTTCTCTTGAAATTCTTTTCCTCTACGAGAACAAAAAGCAAAAGAGGAATACAAATCAGAAGCTCAAATCAATAACCGATCAATCGATATTACCTTCACAGCATAATCGACCACTCGTTTCACTCCAACCAGAATCCTCATGTCGCGGTGTTAACGCTGAAAAACCTTTAGAGTTTTCTTTGCTTGTCGATCATACCACGGGAAAAAGAAGAAAAGAAAGTCGGATGACTTCAACAGGAAGTCACTTTACTGTCCATGTTCACACCATTACTACTATTTAACTTATTTCTGTTCATAACCGTCATGAAAATGACGTCACAAGATCTTAGGATAAATGTTGATATAGTCGATTCTTCAGATTTAAAGCTTTGTAAGCATACAAGCTTCATGAGGGACGTCTTTATCGCTACTTTCAAAAATAATTTACTGCCTTTTTATAAAAGAAAGGTAAAAATTTAGTATCTAAAATAGAGACAATAAGAAGGACTGATAAGAATGAATGTCAACGAGATTAATCGTTATTGATCGACCAGTAGTAGGCAATCGGATAAAGGTCAAAGTACGACGAATTTAAAGTAACGCGGAAACCATACGACGAGGATATGAGCAGTCAGGACCATCTAAATAGTTATTATTCATAAATAATTTGAATAAAAACATACAAACAACTAATGGTGCCAATTTTTAGCGGGACCAGTATTTCCTTTCTTCGCTTTTTTCTACCATATGTACCCATTAACGGTAAATTGCAGACGTACTGAGGTCAGTACTACCAGATAGATGAAGTCAGAGTGTAGTAGTGATGCATAAGTGCTGCACTGTACTGCTTAGGCTACTGTTTCTCTTCATTATTTCCAAGTCTTAGAATCAATTCTGGAAGGTACTTTCTTTATAAGTAATTGGTTTATACCTCTGTGAGTACAAGGCTTGAAGGACAGCGAAGACAGTTTCTTGGAAGGCAGTGCTACCTCTGAAATGAATAATAGAGGCAAGAAATTGTAGTTAGTTATAGAGTTGCTGTTCGTTGTACACGCGATGAACTGTGTATCTTTTTCTTTCTTTTCCTCCTGAAGCCATGTGTTCAGTTGCCCGAGAGACTTCTCCAACGGTTCCAGTTTTATCTGCCCAAGTAACCTTTCCAACAGTTCCGGTCTTATCTGGCTGAGCAGCGTTTCCAACAAGTCCGGAGTTATCTGACTGAGCAGTGTTCCCAACAGTGCCGATCTTATCCGGCCGAGTAACCTCTCCAAAAGTTCCGGTTTAATAAGTCTTTTCATAATAAGGTATAGTGATGACACAGCTATATTGCTTTGTTGTCTTAGTTGTTGCAGTACATTCTCTCTAGTTTCTTGTATCTGGTTAGTTCCTGTGCACTCCTGTTCTGGTATATTCAGCAATATTGTTTATTTCTTCAACACCCCCACAAAGAAGAATTTGAGGAACTGTGGATATCGAACTTACAAAACTGGTACAGATCGTACTAGGCTAGTTGTTTCAGCGTTAATCAATCTGCTGGTGCATAGCTACACCTTTTTCTGAACTAAAAACCATCGCAGTGAGTTACTACATAAGAAATCTAACTACACAGTAACCTGCGTTATCGAACCGTTTCGTCGGTTACCTCACCAATGATGCCAGAGGAATGAAAGACGTGGTTCATCTAGGAAAAGTGGTCATATTGAGATCCATGTGATCGGTTCTTATGAGTGACGTTTTATTTCCTAGTGGTACAATCACTGAGTGTTCAGTAACTGACAATACTAAATGATTTTATCTTGATGTCACTTCTATCATGCAGTAGACACTGACAGGAATAATTCTCAATTTCGAACTTGAATTCTGATTTAAAGAAGACTACCAATGACTGATTACCAGTGTTTCATGAAGGCTACCAGATTCAGATGACTAAACGATAAACTTGGAACAATCATAACATCAATCACCAACGCATGCAAGGAGAACATGTTTGGTTATTGAAAGTGAAAGTACTGTTGTGTATACCATCTCATTGTGAAAAGAGTTCATTAGAAACAATACAGCCGAAAGAGGGAGTTATCCCAGAGGAATACAGTTATATACATAGACGAAAATTTACAAAACCGTCTATAAAGAGGAATCGGCACCAAGAACGGTACTTCAGCATGTCTAATGAATTAAAAGCACGAAGTTATAAAACTCTGGCAGAACACTAACATTGTATAAAAAATATCGTATCAGCAAGAACGTCGGTTGGTTTGCTACGCATCGAGGAACATAGTAACAACAGAGGTTCAAATCCGCCTACAATCTCCCTACTAAGCGCATAAGGATAGCTGCCCAGCTTTCCGATAAAGTACCTCGAACACGGAAAACACCATAGAATTGGGAAGAATATGAGGCAGTAATTGCAAAATTATAGAATTGTACCCTTTTACATGTTGCGGAGAGCTGCAAGACGTTGTGTAAGGTCCGAATCATCAGCAACAGATGGTGCAACGGTTGGCACAGTAGATGGAACGTTAGATGGCAACGAAGCGTTGAGTTCGATACTGGAAAAGAGTTACATAACCATGTAAAAGGATAAAGAGATAATGCTCTCGGCGTTGATATACCCCTTAAGGATGCGCAATGCATTCAACTTCATTAAGAGCATCGTTAAAAGTGATTCAATGCATATCTGGCCTTCACAATAACTCGCAGTTGCCCACCGATGTATCGAGCCAGTGCTGCTATCCTCCTAGACAAATCTGGCACCAATTTGCCGTCCCCGGAGGGATCGAAGGCTTGGTGGGCCATAGGCGCGGGGATCGATCCCACGTATATTGCAGGGCGCCTCCGACCGCTGCCCTACATGTGCCCCACACAACCTAGTACTAGATGAGAAAGATGGAACGTCCACAAACCAGTAAAATGAATGATTTGGAGAAATTACCCCGCTTTGTCAGCTGCCTCAGCTATAAGAGCATCAACTTGAGACTTAGGTGCATTTAGGACGGTTGTACCATCCATAGTGCGCTCCATTGTTGCAGTATGCACATCGAGATTCTCAAAATCGCGCTCGAAACGATCCATAAGTTGCTGAACCTACAAATAGTTATTCTCCATACTATAAAATTAGATATTCAGTTTTAAAAAATGGAAGATAGAAAGTAGCGTTCTCACTGGGGGTCTTAAAGATTATGAAGAAAAGTACTAACTTTTTCAAGATTCATCGTCTTCATAGCACTCTCCATAGCTTTGACAACTCCACTCATACTACTTGTCACTCGTTTCTAAAATCAACTGATAATAACATGAGAAGAATAAATACTTTTTGGAACTTCATCTCGTAAACGGTAACTTACTTATTGGTAACAGAAGCCAAAAATCACCTTTCTTATTTTACAGATGGGATGCGTAAGTTGATAGAAAAGAAATAGGAAGCTCGAGAAGGTTAGGATATCCTTGACAATTTCTTTATTGGCAAGCTAACACAAGACTGCTTAGAAACATAATTGCGCCCGACAACACTATCGTCATCATCAAAGCTATAGCAGCTATTTCAGGCAGTATGTCTTCGTAATCGCATCGACTCAAGTCGAATGAAATGAAACAGAGCAAGAATAGCCAAAAAACGAAATGCAACCACAATGTTGCTGAGATATATGCAAAATTCTGGACCACAGGTGTCTAAGGTGGGAAACGAACGCGCTACTGTTCTTTTTGGGGAGTAAAGCGTTCACCACCACAACATGTGGGTCCTTCGTTTCGCCTGTCTCTCGGCTAGTTCTATCGACCTTTTTCCGTCAGCGGGACTGATCTGGGGAACATTGGAAGAGATCAATAGAACTAGCTGAGAGGCAGGCGAAAAGGACCCGCATGGTGTGGTGGTGAACGCGTTACTCCCCGGAAAGGACCATATCGCATTCGTTCCCCACCTTAGATACCTGTGGTTCAGAGTTTTGCAGGTATCTCAGCAACACTGTGGTTGTATTTCGCTTAGCACTCTGCCGTGAAAATTGTAGTAGGCAGAAAATAAAAAGCAAAACAGCCACAAAACGCTTTGGAAGGACCCCATGTGAGCTTACTAACAAAACAAATAAATAACCATGCTGAGCTTAAATAAAGGGTGGTTTAAAGGGAATATCTCAGGTAACCATTTCGCTTTGATGCTCGCAATACAGTCATGTCAACAATCTTTTAGATAACTTTCAACGGTGCTAAGATATTTGCAAAACTCCGGACCGCAGGTGTTTGCGGTGAAGAACGAACGCGCTATTGTCCTTTCCGTGGAGTAACGCGTTCACCACCATACCATGCGAGTCCTTCATTTTCCCTGTCTTTTAGATAGTTATGCTCGACTTTTCTCTTGGATAACGTGAACAAAAGCCTTAGATTAGTGCAATTAACAGATTTTAACACAAAGAGAGCACACCCGTACATCAGAAGAATATCGTGACTCACACAATATAAAGACAAAAGGTAAATCACTACCTGCGTGGCTGCAGTTTGAACACGAGCAGCAACTGCGTCAATACGAGCTGCCATTCGAATGTAGTTCACCGCCTCGTTCTTCTTCCGTATTGCATTTTCAGCGTGAACTTGTGCCACTTCCATGTTGCCTTTCTAGAATACTTGTTGATTATTCTTTCAGGACAAAGTACGAAGAATAAAGCGACCAAAGCTGATCAATCCCTCAGGAATGCGCATGCATTCGACACTATTAAGCACCACAGAGGTGAGCAAATACATATTCGACCTATAGAACGACTTTTGGTAATTTGTCTATGCAAGAAATCCGGGTTTTTACTCTTCAAAAGTAGCTGGATATCAATTCTCCAACCGCTAAAGGATAGAAAGTTTGGTTTGCCCAATTAATGGATTAAAAGGATAACGAAAAAGCTACCGGCCCTGAACAATCCCTGATGGAAGTGCCACGCATTCGACTTCAATAAGCATCGCTGGAGGCGACTGAATGTATATCTGGCCTTTACAATGACTCGCGGTAGCTTACCGATGTATCGAGCTTGTGCTGCTATCCTTCCAGACAAGTCTGGCACGAATTTGCCAACCCTGGAGGCTGGAAGGCCTGACAAGCTTGAGGAGCAGGATCGAACCCATGTGCATCGCAAGCCGCCTCCGACCACTGCGCTACGCGCGCCCCTTAGTTCACGGACTACCTCCAGATAATTCTGTTCTAGTTATGTAGATCAATTGTAACAATATGTAAGAAACGATAAGAGTTTACAAAACGGAATTACTTTAATTGCAGCAGTGAGTTTATCTTTTTCGACTTTCTCCTGCTTCTCGCATCGTTGTGCGCTCTTCTCCAGTTGCTTGGCTGCGAACTTTAACTCGAACAAATGTTCTGAAACTCCACTAGCTGACGAAAAAAACTAGGAGTAAAATTTTAAGAAACTCACTATCGAGAGACATAGTGCTATTGCTCTGACCCAGTTTTGCTTAGTTTTCAGAGGTTGCGCCAATAAAACACCAAAATGAATGACTTCTAAAACACATCTAAGTTATTAAAAGTGTCACGAAGATAGAGAAATAGCTCTGCAGGCACTTTACTAGGGCTAAATCAAACCGAAGGGTTAGGTGCCCAATTAACGACTACGCCGCGAATATTAGCGATAAGTAAGAAGGAAATAACAAACAGGAAAACAACAGAAACTACTAAACTTTAGAATGACCACTACAAGCACGTGGACTGAAAAAGTTTTCTATGGAACGAAAAAAAGGAAGAAAAATGGGAACCAGAAGTGGAAATTGAGCACTTTTGAACTGATCAATTCTCTACAGATTCTAGGGAATTATCAAATAGAACATTACGACCTCTTTGTAACTCAATGAACAATGCTGAATAACATGAACCGTTTCGAACGGACCATTTCATCATAAACAACTCAAGGTACCAACGAAAACGAGAACAGAGCAAACTGTGCACCTTTAGAGCAAGTGATGTACTAAAATACCGTTCAGAAAGCAACAATGTAAAGGGAAACAGGACATATGGATAAAAGCAAACCATATGAAGCTCAAAGTTCAACGGTTTCATTACAATTACAAATGACTCACCATTCTAACTGAGCCAGAGAAAACGAAAGGGCGTGGTCAAAACGCAAACGGAGCGCGATATAGCAACACCATCCGTTCTCCACAATTTCCTATGTTAGTGACTGAGTTCCCATCCAGATCTATTGGATATATCCCCGAAATAACCATGGGAAGAAAAAGAGAAAGGAGAAGGAAAGCACAAATAAAGCTTCCACCAGAAATACGTTTTTTTTTGCAGACAAATTGTTTCAGGCTACCGTCTCATCGCCTCCGTTGGGTAAATCATAGGTCTCGAACTGTGATGTAAATTGACGACCATTCTCCAAGTAGGATCACACAACCTGAGAAAAGAATTCAACGTTTCCATGTAGGAGCTCAATTACGAGTTATCCTATTGCTGGAGTTGAACCAAACAAGCTATTTGCGCCTACTTGTTGGCCAGTAACTGTAAAAATATATAAAAGAAAAATGTATAAAAGTGAAAAAGATGCGATGCTTTGTGCAACCCTTGATTGAGAATCTCTGATGCTCCACAGAGGCGAGTGGAGTTTTGCTGGCAGCTTAAGTAAGACAAATTATAAATTGAAAATCCTGACAATTGAATGAGTGCATTAACGCAGAACTAACCATATGTATCCGTATCCATACATAGGGGCGCGTGTGGCGCAGTGGTCGGAGACGCCCTGCAGCACACGTGGAATTGATCCCGCGCCCATGGCCCACCAAGGCTTCCGTCTTCGCGGGGTCGGCAAATTGGTACCAGATTTTTCTGGGAGGATAGCAGCACTGGCTTGATACATCGGTAGACCACCGCGATTCATTATAAAGGCCAGATATGCATTCAATCACCTCCAAATGATGCTTAGTGAAGTTGAGTACATGGCGCATCCCTCAGAGATTGATCAACGCTGAGAGCTCTATCTTTTATCCATTTATCCATAAATAACCTTTCCAAGCGTTCATTTTGTCGCAGAGTTTGTTTGACATACTTTTTGAGTTCGTTCATTGGCAAGATAATACGAGAGCGTTATAAAAGTTTTGTTGGCTAACATTTTGCACCCTCGTCTCCACCCACGTCGGACAGATGTGGATAATCGTCTCGGATCATTCCGGGTCTGGAGGAAGGATATCTTACTGTTAAGTAAATTTAGGCTTGCAACTATATTTTTTCCATGCAATGAGTGCGGCAAATAGCTATTTTGAATGGCTATGAAATTGTGAAAGTATAGCTACTTGGGACATGCCTACAGAAAGAACCATGCACCGAAATAATGTGATTAACAAAAACAAGGCCCCCTTTACCATGCCGTCTACCCTCAACAAAATAAATGCAGCTATAAGACGTTGCTTAAGAAAGGTCGGTCTAGAGAATTCGACGACAGTAATTGGAACACCACCGAGCACTCTAAGACGGCAGCTAATTCGCAGCCGCCTATATGACCATCTACGTAGAGCCCAGAATTGCATAATTTACTCTAACGGTAGAGACGATGATTGTATGAGTTCGGGTACAATTTATCTAATCCCTTGTAAAGCCTGCAGGGATGAATACATTGACGAAACGGGTAAACCACTCGCGTCCGCTTAAAAGAACATCTAGTCAGCAAACATAAAGTTAAACCAAGTACTCCATTAGGCGCGCATAGGACACAGACATAACGGGGAAGATTTTAAAGTAGAAGCTACAACGCTCGCTAAAATGAACCGCAGGGAGGAATGCCCCATGATCACGCATGACATTGGACAGTATTCAAGCCTGTCATTCCACTGTGAGGGACACATTACGCTTCCATATGAACTCGTGCGATTGACCTTCACGTAAAATGCTCCGTGGAAGCGCTGAGTGTGCGAGGAAGCTATTCTGTGTTCAATGTGATTGAAATCTTCGTTTAGCACTTTCTCTGTTTGGTTATGGAGGTGTTTGGCCGGCTAGACCGCGGTCAACTTGATCTTTCTAGGCTCTGAGGAAGGCGAAATCCGCCATCGGGAACGTCGGCATGTTAATAAATAAAGAAATAAAATAACACCTCGTGTTTGCTAAACAAGAATACAGAGGATCGTGCAATTAGAACAGGTTCCAAAAGGGCTAATTAGTTTAATTCCACGCTCAATTTATAAAGGATGGAGTGTTCGATTAACGGCGAGGCTAATAGGCAGTCGGTCGTGGGAATACAGTGGATCTCCCGATACTTGGAATAAGGTGATATGGTACTAGCAGACAAGAGCTGAAAGCCGCAACAAGGTAGTGCTTTATTGGCGAAGTAGCTCCTATACCACAGCATTAGCGCCTAGAACGAAAGCTAATAAATTTCTACACTGAGTGTCAAACTGAGGCAGCTCGCCTCATGACAACAAGAAGAAGGGTAGCCTTCGTATCACGCCCGCAAACAAGTAAAGTAACAAAGCTGCGCTCACCAATACATCGAAAATCAAGTGGACTAGACACTACACGTGTCGCCACTGGCTAGGAAGGACGCACGATTATGGAGATTTCACGGACTCACTTCGCCTTTCTTTATGTAAATGTACGCTGCTTCGATAAGAGGAGGCATTTTCATCCGAGTCTTACTTTGTTCTCTCAATAATTCGGTGATTACTCTCCCAAATAATTTTCCACCAGATAGTCACATGGAGCATTCGTGGTCCCACTTATACCGTGTGCAGAACCCCCGTCTCTTAACTTACTCAAATCCACATGTACAAATCTTTGGTAAGTTTAAGTCGATACAGCCAACATATCCCCACACCGACGCCATAGACTCGCGCCAAAACGAGGACGCGCGCGGTCGCGCGGTGCACCACGGGCCTACGCGGCCCGCGTATGTTACCCAAAGGCGGCACACCTAGGAAGTGTTAGGAAGCGGGAGCTCGGTACTTTACAGCCTAGACAACTTTGGGACAAAAGCATCCTGTAGAATTCTCAAGACCGACTTTCTGTTAACCTCGGCATTAATTGATAATCCGATGTTCATCGACCTCGTATCTGCTTATTGAAGATATCGAATCATACTCTAGAATTCGATGTTTTTCTTCAATAAGCAGACACGAGGTTGCTATTATAGGATTTATTAGCATACAATAGCTGAGGCTTCGGCGGTTTCACCTTCTTCAGAGCCGTTTATTTGTTGTAAGTATTTAAGTCAGGCGATAACTGCCCATGTATTACTCAGTGCGGTTTCTATCCATCAACTTTAGATACTTACAACAAATAAATCTGCTTATTGAAGATATCGAATCGTTCCTTAGAATGTTCACGATTTCACTTTGTACTTATCGAGCATGTACATGCCCTTTAACTTGGAAAGAACTTAAATCCCTGAATGTAGGACTGACCACCGTTAACTACCAATATAATGTGGAAAAGCAAGAACAGATATACCTAAGATATCTTGTCAATTCAACATAACAACCATTCACATATAGTCGGCATTGATTACGGCCCTAAAGAGGGTCGATGGGTTAGTTTAACACGACGTCCGAGTCAGGTCTACTTGCTCGATGTGTACTTGGTCACTGCCTTGGTTCTCTCGGACACGGCGTGCTTCGCGAGTTCTCCCGGGAGGATCGGTCTCACGCGATGAGATCGTCAGTCTCTTGTTATACTGCGCTAGACGTGACGCTTCAGCAGCAACCCGTTCAAAAAGATCGTTCACAAACGATGTTGATAATGAACATTGCCCTGAACGATGCGCCCGTGTCTGTCCCCTTTCTGCGATGCTTCTTCTTTTCCTCACTACTCAACCAGTCTACTTGCTCCTCGTTGCCTTCTTGGCTCTCTTGGCTGACGGTCTCGGCAGTAACTCTTCTCCGGACCACGGGTGTATGCAGTGGAGAACGAACACGCGCTGTTGTCCTTAATGGGGGGGGGGAAGCGCACTTCACCACTACACCATCCGGGTCCTTCGCTTTGCGTGTATCTCAGCTACTTCTATCGATCTTTTTTGCCATCGGCAATCACCCGTCAACGGGGTTGATCTGGGGAGCCAATATCGGCATTGAACCCAGTTAAGCTGAGGCCTAGTTATAATCACAATCTTAACTCTTTTACTTACTGCCTTTTTCTTCTTAATGACAAGTTATGTTGCGAAATATAACTCGCATGAAATGCTGAGATATTTGGCCTCGGTAGTATTGCAGTTCTTTGCGGCGAAGACGAACGGCGTATGCGCTGGACTAAGCGATTTTATAGCGCCGTTGTAGGGAAACTCCGCCCCCGCGTGCATTCAGTAGAAGGCGGGTCTTGCGATTAGTTTGCCCTTCAAATAGCACCTTTTACACCGCCCATCCGTTCGTCTGTTGCAGTTCGTTGCTTCGGCTCGTTGTTTCAGTTCGTAGCAATGTCAGGACGCGGAAAAGGAGGCAAGGCAAAGACTGGAGGCAAATCGAAGTCAAGATCAGCGCGCGCTGGGCTCCAGTTCCCCGTTGGACGACTTCACCGAATGCTTCGCAAAGGCAACTACGCCGGCAGGATCGGTGGTGGAGCTCCCGTGTACCTCGCTGCCGTCCTGGAATATCTGGCCGCCGAAGTCCTGGAGTTGGCTGGTAATGCGGCCCGTGATAACAAGAAGNGCAATCACCCGTCAACGGGGTTGATCTGGGGAGCCAATATCGGCATTGAACCCAGTTAAGCTGAGGCCTAGTTATAATCACAATCTTAACTCTTTTACTTACTGCCTTTTTCTTCTTAATGACAAGTTATGTTGCGAAATATAACCCGTATGAAATGCTGAGATATTTGGCCTCGGTAGTATTGCAGTTCTTTGCGGCGAAGACGAACGGCGTATGCGCTGGACTAAGCGATTTTATAGCGCCGTTGTAGGGAAACTCCGCCCCCGCGTGCATTCAGTAGAAGGCGGGTCTTGCGATTAGTTTGCCCTTCAAATAGCACCTTTTACACCGCCCATCCGTTCGTCTGTTGCAGTTCGTTGCTTCGGCTCGTTGTTTCAGTTCGTAGCAATGTCAGGACGCGGAAAAGGAGGCAAGGCAAAGACTGGAGGCAAATCGAAGTCAAGATCAGCGCGCGCTGGGCTCCAGTTCCCCGTTGGACGACTTCACCGAATGCTTCGCAAAGGCAACTACGCCGGCAGGATCGGTGGTGGAGCTCCCGTGTACCTCGCTGCCGTCCTGGAATATCTGGCCGCTGAAGTCCTGGAGTTGGCTGGTAATGCGGCCCGTGATAACAAGAAGACCAGAATCAATCCACGTCATCTCCAGTTGGCCGTACGCAATGATGAGGAGCTCAACAAACTGCTCTCAGGAGTAACAATCGCCCAGGGAGGAGTTCTGCCCAACATTCAAGCTGTGCTGCTGCCCAAGAAGACTGGTGGAGAGAAGGAGTAGTGCTCACCCAGGTTTGCCCGAGCCTAAATTTAACCCAACGGCCCTCTTTAGGGCCACAACCATTGTCGAATGCCTTGACTATGACGTTGTTTCGATAAGGATTATGTATTTCTTTCGTGTCGTTAACGTATAAAGGAATTATCTATTGTTCGTTGTGTTCGTAGCAGTACACGCGTAGCCATGAATATTGGATCTTGAGAATGTTCGTTTTCTATGGGCATTAGTGTTGTGATTGTTGTAAGCGCTTTCATTTTTCACGCACTGCTGTAAGACTTCGCGACTCTTCTGAACACAGAAAGGTGTTTACTAGCTGGGATGTGTTATCAACAAAACTGAAAGTGGCAAATTGCCAAGAAGGCTTAGTAGGCGAAATTTTTCAAAATGTTCCGGAAAACCAGAGGACACATGCCAATTCGTACCATGGGAAATACGAGTCGGTGGTTCCACTTCATCTCTTTCTGCGAAATCGACTGCGCTGTATGTATTGTCGCGCCGTGAGTTTCCAATGTCCTATTGCAATGGTGTTGTTTACAACTTCACAGTCCACATCGAAATTCTCGCAATAACTCGGTTGTTGTGCAAATCGCACTTCGTGGCGCCGACCAATCATGCGAGGCGGACGTGCGAGGCGGTGACGCTTGTTTGAATTTCGGGCGAAATGGCGGAATGGAAACGCCGTCGCAGACGAACAACTCGGACGCAAACCAGGATTGTTGGACCACAAAGCGTAGTATGATGGCAATCGGTAGAGTGTTAAGCATAAGGGACCACAGATACTGGCTTTAGTTACTACTTTGTTTGGCTACTAACTCCGCATCCTACGTTGACATATACTTGGTTGTTGTTTTCGTATTCATACTTTGCAATCCTTAGCAATACGTAAAGGTCTGACGCTCTTCTAAAATTTGGGGCCAAATATGGACGGAGGTGAACCTAGGACTCGACCAAGGACCGTACACTACGTGGTGCTCTACTGTCACTATCCATCAAATGATAATGGTACTGACGATATTACAACGCTAGTAAATGGACCCAGTAAAAAATACTATTTATTCATGGCCTTCGATTTCCTATCTGAGTATAGAGATGTTAACACACTATTCAATAACGTTTTATTTTGTCCAGTACATTATATCACTAAACAGCGACGCATTTTAACAACAGTTAATGTGGCCCTAAAGAGGGTAGTTGGGTTAGAATTATAGATTACGAAGCTTCCTTATCCTCCGGAACCGTACAGCGTACGTCCTTGACGTTTGAGCCCGTACACGACATCCATGGCCGTCACTGTCTCTCTTCGCATGCTCACAGTAGGTGACGGCATCTCTAATGACGTTCTCGAGGAAAACCTTCAGCACTCCACGAGTTTCCTCATAGATCAGTCCAGAAATGCGTTTCACTCTACCACGACGAGCCAGACGACGAATAGCCGGTTTGGTGATTCTCTGGATGTTGTCTCTGAGCACTTTACGATGACGTTTAGCTCCTGCTTTACCGAGTCTTTTACCTCCTTTTCCACGTCTGGACACGTTAACAGTCTCAGAACAGCAAACAGCAGTCGTATGGGAAAGGTCAATCGAGCGCTTGTTATACACCCGCACCTCGAGCCCTCACGCTGTGCCCCCAATCGATATTCTCATTGGTACGCAGTCCGGTGCGTGCTGTTTTTTCGACAAGAACCATCTACTAGAATGTTTTGTGGACGAGGTTAGCTGAGAACTGTATTGTGATAGTATGACCTGAGACGAAAGAAGAGCGGATTGCTAAGTAATTAGGTCGAAACGTTGACTGTGCTTTATCATCGTTGTGATTGCACTCAAAACAGCGTAACGATAGTGAGCAAATCAATAAAAACGAACGATCAACACTTCTTATTTTTGTCACCATAGCATGGATATAACGATATATCGGTGCGTGAGCTCAGATTTTCAGCTTGCATAAAAAAAATTCGGCCTACAAGCAACACTTCATATTTTTGCTAGCATAGCATGGATATAACATGAATGGAATCGATCCTGGTGCCCATGGTCCACCAAACCCTCCATCCCGTCGGTGTCGGCAAATTCGTACCAGACTTGTCTGGGAGCATAGCAGCACTGGTTCCATACATCGGTAGGCCACCGCCACTCATTGTAAAGGCCATATGTGCATTCAATAGCCTCCAACGACACTTAATGAAGTCGAATGCTGCGTCGCTCAGGGATTGATCAACGCCGACAGCTTTATCCTTTTTTTACACTAAAAGATGAAACCGGAAGGTCTCAAGGTGAATTTGGAGAAAGCATTGACTTTGATTTGTCCGGTTTAGATCTTGCTTGAGCTTTTAAATTGAAGGGAGAAACCTCGGGATCTTTTGTTGAGATCGTCCAGATGTGCTGCATCGATACTCAAGTCTTCTAATTCATAAACTACCATATCAAATCCCGCAAGCTCTCCATGGATGATTCTGGATTGATCAAAGACCTTCAACGGTGACCTCGTTGGTGTTCAAATCGCAAGCGGACCATCCATTTGTGTCACTTTAGATTTTGGGGCGAAAAGGAAAATGGGGTCATTAGAGTGCGTCTCTTTGTTGATGACTGTTATGTAGACTATGTCCATTGAGAGATTGGCTTTGTTAGCTACTGTGATACGAGAATCAAATTGTAATTCTTCTGATATTGGTAGTATTCAGTAGTACAATGTGGTATACAGCTGAGCTCCAGCACATTTAGTACATGCATTATACCCAATCGTTCAACCATAAAATATCTGAACTCATTTATAATCACGAAAATGATGGCGATGATGAACATAGTGACATCAAAAAAATTTAAAACCGAATAACATAACCCAAGATGTAATATACTTCGCACTGTAAGTTAGGAGCGGCGAAGCAGTGGTTAGTGATGTCGTCGATAGGAACGAAATGCGATGGTTTGATCCTATCGTTGGTGCTTTCCTTTAATCCACGTGGGAACGCCTTAGCTTGGTTACCTCCAAGATTGTAATGAGAATTGAGTCGAGCAGTTCTACGACATTCATAGAAAAGGCGAAATCCTCAAGTGGCAGCCGAAACAACACACGAAATGTTCGAAGACCATTGGGGACGATGAGCGCGACGAAAACGAATGAAATGGATGAGATCCGAAACCCTATAAATCCAGAAAGTGAGATATCAAATATCAAATGCGCATTTTGCTTCCACAGCACAGCAGAATGAGTTATGTATGATTTAATAGTATTTTTATTGCACCGATGATATTGAAAGCACTCGATCTACGTTTTGTGACACTAAAGAGGGTCGTTGACTCAGATCGAATGTGAATATGGCGATCATGTTCGTTCTCCACGAACGACAAGCCAGCTAAATGTGCTTAGGCATGGTGGTATTGGTATCGTCGAAGAGACCAATAAGAAACGTCTCACACACCTTTTAAAGGGTCATCACGGAAGAGGACTGGAAGCTCAGATCGGTCTTGAAGTCCTGAGCAACCTCACGGACCAGACGTTGGAACGGCAACTTGTGAGAGAGCAATTCAGTTGATATTTGGTACGGACGATTCTTACGAAGGGCCACGGTTCCTGAGCGATATCGGTGAGGTATCTTCACAAATCCGGTGACTGGTACAGCCTTTTGAGTGCCCTTGGTAGCCAACATTTCTAGAAATCCTTCTCTCCGGTGGACTTACGAGCTGTCTGCTTTGTACGAGCCACTGCTGAGCAAGCGTTTCGAAGGAATTGTGAGTCTGGTCGTCTATCTGCCCACTTATAAACGCTTACTAATGGAGGCAGACTGCAGGTCGACCAGATAGGCTATGGTGAAGGACAACAGTCTCACTTACATTGTACTTGTCAAAAATTGCAGCGTATCGAGCATTGCTGTCGAGATTTTCTGCTCCATTTCTTGGACAAGACGACCACATCCTCGCTTTGCAGTGAGTTAAAAAATGTCCCACCATTCTTACGAACAGCTCATGTTCAGCCGACGCGGGGTTGGTATCATGGATCATCATTTTGAGTGGTCCAATGGTTAAACGTTTACAATATTTATTTTCTCAACACTGAACTATCCTTTTTTTAAGTTATTCTAGAAGATTTTTCAGTACCATGCGGTTTTCTTTTGTTAATAAAATCTTCCTAAGCTATTCATAGAGCTCTTTAGAGGAAGTGTTGATCGAAAACGATGAAGTGCCTGATATCAGTGGGAGGACTTCTTTTCAGTAATTCCGTTATAATGGGATAGAAACCTGATCAACTACAAACAGTGCGTACCATCCGCGTCATTAACTCGCTGTTTTGAAACCATCTCTTAACGCGTCTTAACGCACTTCTCACCTAAATTTGCCCAAAAAGCGTCCTACTTGGTGGTTTTCGTTAAAGAAACAATCCACAGAAGCCTATCAATGCATCGGTTAGGGGATCAGTGTGAGCACCTGACGTGTGCTAGTTTGCAATCGCCAACATGTCCGGAGGTGGAAAAAGGAGGCAAAGAACTCGGCAAAGGAGGACCTAAATGCCATTCTGAAGTGCACAGAGACAACATCCGGAGAATCAGCAAGCAGGAAATTCGTTGTCTCGCTCGTCGTGGTAGGGTGAAAATCACCTCAGGACTGATCTATGAGGAGACTTGTGGAGTCCTCAAGGTTCTCCTCGAGAACGTCATTAGAGATGCCGTAACCTACAGTGAGCATGCGAAGAGAAAGACAGTGACGGGCACGGATGCTCTCAAACGCCAAGGACGTACGCTGTATGGTTTCGGAGGATAAGGAAGCCTATCGTATTCGGTAAATCTGACTCAACTGCTCTCTTTAGGACCGCTTCAATGCAGTTGAACTGCTTTTTTGTTGATGCAGTTTAACGTGCTCGCAGGATAAAGATTTTTGCCGAACATGTCAGCACATCGTACATTCCGAAAGTTGTCTTTGAGTAGAAGGTGAGCAAGCAGTTGACTTGAATTGTGATTACGACCCACAAACAAGCTGAAGAAAGAAATGCGAAACGAAGTTGTGGTGGTGAAGGCGTTAGCCCCCGGAAAGGGTAATAGCGAGTTCGATCCTTACCGCATACACCTTCAGTCAAGTGTTTTGCAAATATCTCCACATTATTGTGGCTGCATACCACATAGTACTCTGCTATAAAAAATTGGAGTAGGCAGTAAATAAAAGGTTAACATTGTGATTACGAAGTTCTTGTCTTCGTAAGCAGTTATGGAGAATCACCGTACTGGTACAGATCATAAGAATAGTCTATCGGATGTTATTGGAATATTATTCATGTGTGATATTCATTAGCGCCTCCTTTAACGCATAACGCCTCGTATGGACACTATAGTGTTCATCGCGATTTGTATCAAACGACCTCACTGACACTTAAGTGTCCATATTGTTTAGTGGGTTCCAGAGTTCCTTCTTTTACCCTACTATGTAAGTTTACTCCATAGCTAATCGAAATCAGATCAAATTAATAGGGTAAGAGCAGGAACACCATTCTCTACAACTAAAGTTTTACAAAAAACATACTTTGTCGGACAGTTTCATTTTGCGACGATACACGCTACAGTACGACACTTCGAAAAGCACATTGTTTATAAAGAAATCAGTCATCGAAAGGAGTCCATACATGTTATTTAGTGGTAAATGTATAGTTGACGTCAACAAATTACAAATAATGTCTAGGATGTGCTGGCCATCAGCAAAGTAATTACCCACCGGTGTGATTTATCCCGTTGCATGTTCGGAAAGAATTCTCAATCACTACTCTCACAATTTTCAACTGATGTTTCTGAAAATAGTGCTCGAAACCACTTATACAGTAATATTAAACCTTCGCAGTTTATCAAGTCACTCTTTCTCATAGATCGGAGGGTTTAGTTGGGCCGAGCGAGATCGAATTAAACAGCATACTACTGGCGTAGGAAGAAGCCTTTGTTTCTCTATCAAAACCAGGTGTTCCTTGTCTTAACGTGAGCACTGAATGGTTCAGTCGTCCGCTTCGTCTGCCAATGAAGCTGATAATATTTAAATATTCGCTAATTCCCTGTAGTGACTCGCCCTGAACTCCAAACGTTTTACCACCTCATAGACGCATAGCTCTTGGGTGTCGGTCTGCGATGCACAGCGGGAAGTTCATCACACAGTAGAGCCTCCCAAACTGAGAAGAACGTTTAAATCCATAAGCTCAGCTAAGAGTTAAACTACATCAAAAATCACAGCCGTTTTAAAATAATCGTGGTGCGGCAAATCTCGCACCTGATCCGCAGGGGCAGCGACTTCCTGGGGTGGGTGACCACCAGTGGAAGGCTTCGGCTCAGCTGATTTCTGGACACCAGGGTACCATAATGGCTAAAGCAGCTTGCGGGCTCAGTACTGCGCACACTGGTGCTTCCACTTAAGTCGGCGGGTGGTGAGACAGCCGGAGAGAGGCAATCAAATCTGTTTGGAATGGACGTCATTGGAAACGGACAAGACGAGTACGTCCACAACACACCATGGAGAATGCTTCTTGCTCTGCACCTCTAATACCAGAGCAGTATCTTCAAACACTCGCTTTTACACCTCTCTCGAGGCTGGTGATCGCATAAAAGTCTATGTGATTGCCCTTCAAGAGACGAAAAGCAGGAAAACCGACATACGCGAAGAATAATGAAGCCTTTGTCATTTATGGTGAAAATTTTTGTTATGAAATGGTACAGGTTTTGGCTTTGTCGCACACCCATCTATTTCCCATCTAGTTAGTTAGAGACTTCAACACCGGATTAGGAACCGCCAGCGAAAATGGATACAGACTAGGAAAATTCGGTACCCGAGAACGAAATGAGAATGCAAATCGTCTTGCAGAACTCCTATCCGAATTACGTCTCTTCTACGGAAATTCATGATGCAAGAAGAGAGAAAGTGGAACGTGGGCTCTGTAGAGTACCAAGTCACCGCTTTCCTCCTGCGAAGATTCGATTCAGACATAAGCTCAGGAAGAACTTCTGTGAATATTCAAGAAAAACGAAACAAGTCGTGTATGGCGAGGATGGTTTCAATAAAATCCCCTCCTCATATAACTGGATGATAAAGGAAGACCTGGCCAAGGACTAGACGTTGTAGAGTCCAATGATTTCAGTACAATGTTTACTTTTTATTTTTCGCCTCTTCAATTTTTATGGCAGGGTATTATGCGAAATACAACCACAATGATGCTAAGATATTTGCAAAATTCCGGACCGCAGGTGACTGCGGTGGGGAGCAAACGCGTTCACCACCACACCATGCGGGTCCTTTGTTTCGCCTGTCTCTCAGCTAGTTCTATTGATCTTTTGCCATAATCAATCACCCATCAGCGGGATTGATTTGAGGAGCATCGGGGGAGGTGAAGACGTTACTCCCCCGAAAGGACGATGGCGCGTTGGTTCCCCACCACAGACACTTGCGGTCAAGAGTTTTGCAAATATCTCAGCATCATTAAAGTTATATAGAATTTATTAGAACACAATTGCTGACGTTTCGGCGGTTTCGCCTT
>UYYA01004791.1:0-64294 GCA_900624975.1 Angiostrongylus costaricensis | reverse complement strand
GGGACCTTTTTATCGCTAGAGTTGTCGTTTGAGTGCCTCGGATTTCCTCTACACCTATCTCGAGCTACAGTTTCGTAGCCATTGGAAATGGCTATTTGTCGTGGTAAGTTCCGGGTCTCCTCTCTCTGCTCTCTTTCCGTGCACACTTTGGTTGCAGTTCGAAACATGTTTCTTACAAGGACCCTTTTCGTGTGAGGGGTGAAAGGGGAGGTAATGAAACAAGATGTTTTTAATACTTGGATTTCGGAAAATGGCTACATTACGAAGTGGTAACAAACATGTTTCGAACAGCAACCAACATGTGCACGAAAGGAGACCAGAGAGAGGAGTCCCGGAACTTGAAGCGGCAAATAGCCATTTCCAATCGCTACGAAACTGTAGCTCGAGATAGGTGTAGAGGAAATCCGAGGCACTCAAACGACAACTCTAGCGATAAAAAGGTCCCGTTTGTCCTACCCTTCATCTCAAATGATGTAAGCGCAGCTATAAAACGCTGCTTGAGAAGGGTGGGTCTAGAGAATTCGGTAAACGTAGTTGAAATGCCATTGAGTAATCTTAGGCGCCAGCTAGTTTGTAACCGTTTATATGACCGTCTATGTGCAACGCAAAATTGCATAATTTGCCCCAATGGTAAAGACGGTGATTGAATGAGCTCGAGCATAGGTTGGTTATCTGATCTCCTGTAAGGCGTGCGGAGACGAATACATTGGCGAAACGGGCAGGCCCCTCTGTGTCCGCATAAAAAACACCCAGCCGGCAAAAATAAGCCAAATGCTCCACTAGGCAAGCGTAGGACGCAGAGACATAACGGAGAGGATTTTGCAGTATTGGTTACGATCCTCGCGCAGGAATCGAGAATACAGGCGCGCAAAACTCTCGAGGCGTTCTGGATTAATTCCAGAAATACGAAAATGAACCGCAGGGAAGAATGCTTCGTTATCATGCGCGATATTGGACAGTATATAAACCTGTTATTCTGATGGGAGGAGCACATTACGCTTCCATGTGAATTCTTTGCGGTTGGTCTTCACGCGAAATACTCATTGGAAGACTCATAGAAAGCGGTAAGTGTGCAGAGCTGCGTTCAATGTGATTGAAATCTTGGTTTAGCGTTTTCCTTGTTTGGTTATGGAGGGTGTTTGGCCGAATAGATTGCTGTCAACTTAACCTTTGCAGGCCCTAATGGGTAGTTTAGTAGCGGATAAACTTAAGACACAACTTTTTTATCTTCTATTTATTGGAACCTGATGTTCTAACACTACATTTCTGTGTATGTTTCCTGTTGCTGATATAATTATTTGGATGACATTTCCATTATTATTCTTTTACTTATCCCATCCTCCCAATGCTTTACCGCCTCGTTGTGGTTGTGAGATGTTCCAGGGTGTCTGGCTGCGATGTACAGCAGTGGGTTCCATATACCTCCACCATGGGCTCCCAAGCTAGTAAGTAGTACGGCGTTTCCATCAGAAAACCCAGCGAAAAGTAAACCAGTGAGAGGATCCACCACCGTCTTGGTATCAAACTAGTCGCATAGTGGCAAATCTCAGATCCACAAGGGTTGCGATGTGGTGGTAACGACCTGAGGCACACTTTGTCCAGGCCGACCTTAGGATTCTAGAGAACCTCAATGGCTAAAGCAAAAATCCCCGAAAAAATAAAGATCATCCTGCTACTCGCGCAACCCGTGAAGACGGTCTACTCAAGTATCCAAATAAGTACTTATCTCATTAGTTGTGTCCTCTAGTACTCAGGAATATTCGCCGTTGTTCACCTGCGGTTCCATTGCGTGATAATTTACTGTCATTTCTTGCTTCTTTTAATCAGTGGTCCACAATTTGTCGTTTATCAGAGTTTCGTTAACCTTCCCCCAGCAAGTCGAACATTCGTGATCTCTACGGGCTTGTTAAGTTATGTACCGATCAAGTCCATAAGCTTTTTTTTTCTACGCGCAAAAAAGTCGAAGTAGATGCGGATATCGGTGCAATTTACATGAGAAATAGTAGTTAAGTAGCTAGTATAGAATTTATAGCCATAATTATTCTTTATCTCTTTCTAATATCGAAATTATCGTTAAAAAAACTGTCGAAGCAAAAAAAGTGACTGGCGGTGGATGCCGTTCCCTTGAAAGCACAACTGTTATCCAGCATTCCTAGAAAACTTCTCGCTTCATTCCTGTTCTTCTGCAACTGAGCAATATTCCAAACACAGTTTGAGCTCTCTAAATGCTTTCCGCTCATCGATCATTTGTATACTACTAGGTGTTGGAAACGGTGACAGCCGATCGGCTGTTTTCACTTTCCGGTCTTCAGATTTGTTCCAACATTGTTTAAGTTTATAGAAAGACTGAAGAAAATTTTTTGAAATTCATCCCTACTTTCAGACTACACCATCATCGCCCTCGATTGAATAGCGCCAAGACGGCGTCACCATCACCTTCGCAGTGAACCACTTCTGTTCTTCATCAACAATCTGCAACTCTCACGATGCTGAGATATTAGCAAAGCTTAGACACAAGGCCAGGTCGAAAGACGATTTTTCCTTTATGATCTGCAACTCTATTTTGTGCAGATTACACTATAATCATTCTTGGCTGCCCTGTTTAAACATCAAGCGATCACCATCGTGCAGTAACTCGCGTCCACTAGTGAGTATCTGGCGTTTCTGTGTGTTCTGAAAATTTTCAACTAGTTGCAATCTTCGTTATTTGACGGAACCTCTTGCTGCTACGGTTGGACTGACCAAGAGCAACTTTACAGTGAGTCTTCTTGTTTTGGACTAATTGACAGCAGTTATTAGTGTTCAAAGGATGACAGCGTATGCGAATATCTAGTAAAAAGCAAAAATACCTTGAAAAGTAACCCTCTGCATGCAGAAAGCTTCTCAGTGCGCTTTATTTTCAAACGACTACATGAATGCGATGAATGACGAGTGGAGAAAATCGTTAAGGCGATAAATTTCTAAACGCATTCGTCGCAACGACTCCAACCAATTATCCCACCAAATCCGTTTCACCACTTATCCATGAGCCGAATTCTTTTGTTGTTATACTGTATTATGGAGCATTTAGCTCAGTGATTAGAAGTGCTCTTCAAGGAACACTGCTCGTTGGTTCCACCACACGTTTTTGGCAAGCTATGCCTTCCAGCTCCCAAGCTCAGAATATTAATATCATTGTATAGGATACCAAATCTCATATGCACCAGATTTGCTTGACCAGCAGAAGTAATTATATTACAGCAGAGAACAAATACTTGTTGAACCACCTCTACGGTGAAGTGCAATGTATATGAGCTCTCTAGGTATTGATCAAAGACGAAGCCCTATTCTCCACGTTTTCATACCGTATTGCACCAACACGCCGGACCAATAGTTGTATTAAACTAAATTATAGTTCATTCTAACATGTCGTACTAAAACTAACACTACGTTAAGTTTTACCACATTTAGAAGTGCAGTTTTTTTTGCTTCTATATCGCCTCTCCACAGCCTTGAAGGAGTGCCAGTTAATTCTTTATGTACGTATTTGTCTAGTTAGCTATTTTTATAGTTTTAATAAAGTTTAGTAGTAACAGTATTTGTAAGAAAGATACAAAGATCGTCGCGCTGGAGCATAGGCATCAAGTACTCGGTTTATAAAAACCGATGTGTATGTGGTCCATTGTGAATCTCACGGGAAAGGGACGTGCATAACCATGGACTCCGTAGCAGTCACCGTTCCTCTATACAGACTAATGAGGATTTTATTCTATGAATTTTTTTGCAGACATACTACTATCCCCATATCGTCCGACTTTCTTATCGCCTTAGATTGTGCCTTTGCAGTGTTGGTTAAAAAGTATGCCTTGAGTCTCCTTGGACTGCCCCTACACTTCCCCACATGCTGTAGACAAAAAGTGAGAAGCGAGTTGCTAGTCATAACATTCAGGTCTGCTAACCGCTTCGGGCGTTTCGCATCAATGAATTCTCAGACAACATTCATGAGAAATGGCTGCGCCTAAGCTTCCACACTGATTAATTTCCGCATAGCTGCACATCAAGATTTGGCACTACTCTCCGGATGTGTGAATTGGGCAGTGATGACGTCTGCTTCGATGGAATGAATGCCCCATGGAGCCATTGAGGCCAGTGCATCGAATCGATTAAGTTGCATGCGAAAGCATTGTGTGTCATGGAAGAAATCCCGGGTATGCGATTGCAGTGAGCCTCGTCTCCGGAAACTTCAACATGCCCCGCCTACCAGTGCGTGTGTGTGTGTTATCGTCCGAGATGCACAAATGATTGACTGACCATTTGTTCGAGTTATCTGACGGAAATTTATAGCACTTTTGACTTGAATATCTTCGAAAATTGCTTTAAGCTGACGTCAAATTTTATATTCAGCACGGGTGGGCATTCTCAAGTTTCACTATTTGTGTTACTACAGCTTTTGTAAAACTAAACAAACCGCCAAGACTATTGTCTTCACCTCTTATGTCAATTATACATATAACCTCTGGGACACCTCAGTTTTTCTTAAGATAAAGCTGACGTTGGTTTGCTGGCACTTTGTGAAATGCAAGGGTCAACTTGATGAAGTTAGTATTGCCTCAGGTTTTCGCAGCTGTTCGAAATCGATCTTCACCTCTGTTGAGCTCTCACGGTGCTATTCATTCATATGCTTGATCAAGTCCGAGTGAAAATTCGTGCTTTCAAATAAATTTCTCTTGCCTATTTATAATGTGCCATTTTACTTTATCAATAAATTGTTCTACTTTGCCCTTTGTTACTGGTTTTTTTGCAGTAATTTCATCTTTTTTCTCTATGTATTTGTCCAAATGACCACCCAGTTTTCCATAAGTTTCACTAATCTGTTCAAATGATGCTGTGCATTTTGAGGTGCACCATACGTCCAGAAAAGCGTTTTACTGGGTCGACCGGGACCATTCTATGGGGAGCGATATGTGCTTCGAAGTTTTTCTACCGAATTTCTCGTACTCGCTAGCAATTTCGTGATTACACCGTTTAGCTAGTCTTCGAGGTTTTCTACTCGTTCTGGAGTGGTTTAAACTCGTTCAAGTCAAAAAGCACCGGTCAGAGCCGAGCCGTTTTACACCCCCTCATGCCACAAGCGCAAGCTTACAAGGCAGCTTAATTATAATTGATTCTCGAATTTTTCAAATCTTTCTTTGCCTATCTAGTGTTGGTGCGTCTTGTGTTCTAAAGGAAGATACGAAAAGTGGGATTTATAGTCAACCACGAGCTCCGGCAGGAAAGAGCGAAGTAGAGACAATTGACCCTTTTAAGTAACGACTTCAGGATGATAACGATGAGGTCTATAAACAAGTTTGTAGTCATTATTTCTTAACCAGTTGTCGTTGCTTTCGTTTCCTCAAAGTAGTCTAAATTTTTGCTTTGTAACATCATCTTTCTACGTCATTCAGACGATAGATTTGTTCATTCCACACAAAAACGTAAATGGTTCCAATTCATTTATTATGCCAAAAAAATGTTTCGTTAAGTTCAAGAAGAAATATGAAAGTATTTACTGCTATAAGTCTTAGCACGAAAAAAAAGCATAAAACAGTGCCGCTGTGTAAACTGTGTGTAGCTCCTGGGCAACCTCTGTTTATTGTGCGGTACAGTGACACAGTGACATAATGTTAATTGAAAGCAATTTTTTATAGAATCGTTCCATTGCCGTGGTAAATTCAACCAATAATTTTATCTCATGCCTTTCCTCAAAAATGCTCAGTTCTTCAATAGCACTGTTTATGCTGTACTGTTTGGTTTTCTTCTCAACTTCGTTGAAATTCGTTATCTAAGACTTCCTGTTCTATTCTATTATACACACTGGGTTATGTATTTAGCAGTTTGTGGGTTCCCTCACGTGGCTAATACTTAAACTAGTGCATTCTTACACTTTATGGCTTGTTACATATCACGAGCACTTGAATGATGTGACCTCAGCCTACGAAGTTTCCCTACAACTAACATAAATGAAATGAAGATCAGCCTCACTGGGTTGCTCCCGTGCTATTCCATACTCTGTTTGATCGAAGCGTACTGTAGTCCTTTATTTTAACTGACATGAAAAGTGATTCGATTGCTTGGTGTATTGAATTGAGTGCTTTAGTTTTTTTTTTCAGCAAATATGCAGTAGATCTGTTATCGTCTTCAATCTGATCTTGTATTTCGCATGGGTACAACATTAAGTGTCCTTAAGCTTTCGATTTTGTGTCCTAGGGCCATATGAAAAGGAACATAAGTTTTCATACTCTGTTGTAATAATAGACAAGATATGTTTCGCGCTATTTTTCGAGTTTCATTGTAACGTTATAGCTATGTGTACGGAAGGATTCGGAGTTTGCAATAACTTTTATGAATGACTTCCCGTGAAATATTAACATCTCCATCATCCGCAAACCCTCTGCTCACTGAAAGACAGCCAATTTTTCCACTATAGCGCAATGGATTGGACTCAAGAGTTTAGCATTAATGAAATTCGAAAAAACCTTCAGTACCAGATCTGTTTCGTCTTCTTCTTCTTTCCCGTTCTTGCAATATCAACTAAATGCATCGTTTTCTTGTTCAACAATTTCGAGGTTGTTAAACAGCATACATTTACTTCTTTAGAAAAACACAATACAACAGAACAGTAGCTGACGTTTCGGCAGTATCGCCTTCTTCATAGCCGCTTTTACGTGACTGCGATACGAGGCAGTCATCAACCATATGCGATTATAATCAGCTGTTCTAATCTTCCTCAACGGAAGTCACGTAAAAAGCGACTCTGAAGAAGGCGATACTGCCGAAGCATCAGCTATTGTTGTATTGCATTATGTTTCTCTATGGAAGTAAATGTATGCTGTTTAAAAACCTCGCGATTGCTGAACAAGAAAACGACGCATTCATATTCCAATGCCGAGGTTAATAGAAAGTCGATCCTGGAAATATCTGATTCCCGGGAAAGAGCCTGTGTTTCTCTGCATACATATCGCCAGTGATATCTTTATTTCGATTTAGAGGCGAATTTTGCGAAACTTCACGCCGGCTGTTTTTACTCCTTCCTACTTTACTGATTTGCTGTCTGTTTACTCATCATCGTTCAATGCTGATGGTGTTTTGCGATAGAGCTGTTTTTCCCAGAGGGTGCACCGAGTCATTTTTAGCATTAGTCAACGGCTCTAATTGAGAACGGCTTAAACATCACAATGTTAACTTCTTATTTACTATCTATTGCAATTTTTAGGGCAGGTCACCATGTATGGTTCAACCACAATGATGCTGAGATATTTCTAACACTCCGGACCGCAGGTGTCTGCGGTGGGGAACGAACGCGTTATTACCTTTTCTGGGGCTATCGCGTTCACCACCATACCATGTAGGTCCTTCGTTTCGCTTGTCTCTCAGCTAGTTCTATCGATCAGGCCGTCATCAATCACTTGTCAATGGGATTGATCTGGAGAGCACAAATCGAAAACAAGCCCAGTTAAGCTGAGGCTGCAATCTAAATCACAATGTTAACTTTTTATTCACTGCCTATTGCAATTTTTCACGACGTTTATTATGTGTGATTCAACCCTGTTGGCGGGTTATTGCTTGATCGATAGAACTAGCTGAGAGACAGGCGAAACGAAGGACCCGCAAGGTGTGGTGGTGAACGCGTTAGCCCCCGGAGAGGGTAATAGCGCGTTCCTTCCTCACCGCAAACACTTGCGGTGCGGAGTTTTAAAAATACCTCAGCATCATTGTGGTTGAATCTTAAACTTCCATTTTATAAAAAAGCCGACCTGTTCCTTTCTTAACAGTGCACGTACATGTATCACTGGAAGGATCATCAATAGAGTTGAAAGAGTGCTTATTTTCCATTCTTATTCTTTCCCTACCGACCAATGATGCTATTCCAATCCTGCAACAAATATTACACTTATAATATATGGGTTAATGTTTAGCCGTCCTTGATTTTTTACTGCTTTACTACTTCACTTTACTAACTGTTCATCATGTATAGTTGTTTCGGTGCTGAGTGTGGCGTTTCCGTTGTACTAATTTGCAAAGATATCCTTTCAAAATTCGACGATCACTGTGCTGTAAGACCAAACACGCGTGCAGGATTTACATTTTTACCAATCAATAGACATCAATCGCACTACTTCACACTAGTGGATTATCATGTTTTTCATATTTGGTTCTTTTAATTGAGCGAAGCAGTATTCGAATAGACAAACAACCCAATCATATTCCCGCTCACTAAGGACGCCGGTCGGTTTACATGAGCTATAAGCGAAGTTGCTTTGTCTTTTCCTACACAAATATTGCAACATTAACGGGTTTGATGAATTAGCCAAGGAAAGCCGAGACAAAAGTTTTTCCTTCAGTCACAGTGCCCAATTTGCCGTGAATACAAATAAGCTTTCAATTTTTCCCTACTTCATTACAAGTTCTCTCTATTAAGTTCTTTTTCTTTCATTTTATATGCATTCGAATGAAACAATTGCAGAAATTGGCCCGCTGAATCCCTCTCTCAATGATCCTTTTGTCGTCATGGTTATCTCTACCGTTCTTGAAGCTCACTGACAGCAATGCCGTCTACTTCTTGAAGTTGTTGAAAATCTAGTTAGCGGCTGTCATGTACCACTGGACTATCTGCACTTATTATCAAACTGATTAGTACGATGAGGTAACTAACGGAAGCCAGATTTGGTCGTGCTTCAATGGCCATGACAAATACACACAAAGAGATTAACCAATGCAAATGCGACACCCCCTTCTTTCCTACGAATTCGTCCAAACACTGTCGATCAGACCGTTCGCAACAACAAAGTCGCTGGAAATGATGCTTTGTTTTTTTTCTTGTGGTCGAAGTGCTTAGACTGTCAGCAGTAAATCTTCATGTGAATCTAGACGGATGCCTTTAGCCAAAAAACGGGACGCTTTGCATGTTTTCTTTCCATATATTTGTGCAGCGAACATTTTAGTACAGTTCTCATAAGCAACAATATTTTATTATTCTATTAGAATAGATAGGTAGGGACTCCCTCTGGACCCCATGAAAGCCTACAAGCTTATTGCAAAAACTTTATTTAAATTGTGATATGTATAAAATAGCTCTTGCTAGACCACATCAGGTCCAACAGCTGTGGTGAAGAAGCCATGGTTTCAGCATGAAGATATCGCAAAGGAATCTATGCGATAAAAGAAGTGATCAGGTTGAAATGCACTGGTATCAAACCGCACGGATATGAATGTGTTAAATTGAATACGAAAGACAGATGGTGTAGTGGTGAAGTGCGCTGCTCCCCGCTAAGGACAACAGCGCGTGTTCGCTCCCCACTGCATACACCTGTGGTCCGGAGTTTTGCAAATATCTCAGCGCTCTCATACGAAGGACAGACTTAAGGAGCGGCATAGTTTGATGCAAATACGTTCCCGGTTTTCTTTGTAAATTAGTTACTCTTTTGTCGTGCCAAAAACATAACCAGTGAGTTATTTCATCTTCTCAGGAGCACATGGGAAATGTCACGTTTTTTTCATTCGTTCCTCGACTTTCGAAAGTGTGCCACTGTAAAGAGCAGATCGCTCTTCAAAATCATCACTTACTTGTTTTTGACCAGACGCAGTAACGTTTTCGCTACGCTCTCTCCGTAGAAAATCATCTGCCTGTGAACTTTTACATCAAGTCTTTGATCCCTCAGGCTCCGTAATTTGGTACTAAACATGTCTAAGAGGCTAAAAACACTGGTCTGGTACATTAGGAGGCTCTCGTCAGTTATTTCAAAGGCAACATATACATTAACCTCTACAACACTTGCGTCCCTTGGTTTTTCTCCAACGGATCGATCAACGCCAAACATTTTATTCTTTACATATTCCATTTGGTTTTTTTAGAGCAGGTATCGAAGCGGTAGTGAGCCCATTCATGACGCGAAGAAACCAAGTACTACACGAATGCACACGCAAACGAATAGTTCGCAGAAGTTTCTCGCTGATAGATGTGAGGAAACGAATCGAGTGTTGGGTTACACACGGTGTTATACACCTCAAATAGGGCCATCTAATAATAACAGTAATAATAGTATAATTAATAGTGACAATAATAATAGTAATGTTAACTTTTCTATTTTCTGCCTACTACAATTTTTTTGATGGCAAGGTATTGTGTGAAATACAACTATAATGATGCTGAGATATTCGCAAAACTTGGAATCAGGGCCAGATCGAACCACGACTACTCTTTCTGGAGGCTGGCGTATTACACATTGCACCGCCGAGGCCCTTGCTTTGCGTTTCTCTTGGCTAGTTTTCTACCTAACGCTTCCATAAGCAATCACCCGTCAGCGGGATTGCTCTGAGGAAGCACAAATCAGCACTGAACCCAGTTAACCTAAAGGTGTAGTCCAAATCACAATGTTAACCTTTTATTTGCTGCCTACTATAACTTTTCACGGCAGTGTATGATTCGACTGAAATACAAAAGTCAGAATATCAACCATAGAAGCGCATCAGTAGTTATGGCGACTGTTTTTATTCATACTACCGAATACTTATCCATTTGTAGAGGACGTAATTAGTTAAACGGTTAAAAGCTTGCGATTCAGATTCGGCCAATCCCTTTCATTGAATCCATATTGACACGGGGTTTCTTCTGTAAAATGGTAAGTATATGATGACCAAGTCAAACTCCAGAAAAATTTTGATGATAGGAGGTAGTAAGGTATGATGATCATGAAATGTGAAGTGACTAGGTGGTTTTCCGTGCGAGAACGCAGGCACACAGGTCAGATTGAGTAACGGAGCGGGGAACTAGGAACTCATCAAGATCTCCGATAATCACATAATAAATGTAGAACCGTGCAGACGAGAGCTATGCTATGCTATAGCTCAACATCGGCATCGATGTGACAACACTGCATTTTCGTTTAGCTTCCGAGTACGTTCCAACAAAAATACCTGTTTGTGAGCCCTTTAATTGCTGGCACATCTTTATCGACTTTAAAAGCTCACTGATAAAAGCTTCATTATGCACGACCTTTGAGAAGCCGATAATTAATTTGTCCCAGGGTGCTCATTTGGTAACCTACAAAACTATCTTCTTTCCTGTTTCCTTTTCCTTTTTTTTATCATTATTCTGTTACGCACTATACTTATAATTTTTGCTCGTCTTGAGATATTTAAGTTTGTTTTCGCCAAATTGGGAATCTGCCGTAATTAATAACTATGCTCCTTTCTGTTCTATTATTGTTCTATTAGAACTAAATCATCGATGTCTCTTGCAAAATCAAAGGCCTGTTTGCAAATTGAGGGCTAAGATTCTTTTACTCTTGTAGCAAAATCGACACCGATACTGTTTTCACACTTTTTTTACGGATCCTTAAAAAACCTATTCAGGGCAGAAAACCAACGAAAGCAGCTCATGGGAAGTTTATTAATTCTAGTCTCGGCATGGACATGTACTATTTGCTCACTTCAGGTCTCGTGAAAATTTCAGGCTGTAGTTATTTAGGGTCTATTCAACTTCTGTTTAACTCAATCACTGATGAATATGTTCGATCTACACTATATCATTTAGGAAAATGAATAAGTGTTTTTCCTCTTTCGTGACTTTAATGTAATTCGCAGTGACAGATGACGAGCGTAGTCAGGGAATCGCTCCTCGTTCTAACGAGTGTGTCGTCGCCATGGTAGTTTTTATCCTAAAATATAAAATTGAATAAAGCGACGCTTCGTCTCTTTACGAGTGTTTTTGTTTTGAAGTACAAGATGTCTATTTACTGTCTTGTCTTTAGTCTTCTTTTTGTTCACGTAGCCCTAGCAACCATGGTGTGTCGTTAGTCTAATTGAGCTCACTTATCCTTCGTATCTCAAAACGAGCATTGCGGAATTTTTGATCCTCCATTTTCAAAAAAGTAATGTCGCTCAGCAGCTCAAAGCCGCGTTTGGAAATTTGTCATTATTTTCACAGGCCTTCAAATGAAACCACTAGCTAGGGATGTTGAATTTCTTCCAGCAGTCTGCTGATTGAATACTTCTTAGTAATATGGAGAGCGATGAATAGCAGATAAGAGCGGGATGATCAATGTCGAGCAACGAGGAAGAGTACCTATAAAATTCTCTGCTAAAGAACGAGGTTCACAGATCATCCACCTTGATAAGTTCGATCATTGAGCGTTTTCAAATAATGATTTGACTCGTTGTCAATTTGTGGTAAACCTACAAAGTCTGTAAAAATCGATTCATTTGATTCTTTTTTGAATCTGCTCATTTTTCTTTATTGTTCGCGCTTAAATAGGAGTTTTGGAGTATGATTGTGTGTCTTGAAATCAACTATATGCTTTTCATTTTTAAGCTGGTATGAGACTCTAGTCAACACTTTTCAACAATGATGTGGCCTTCTCGTTCTCAGTATTCATTCAGTTCTTGGAATTATTTAAGGTTTGTTTTAAGGACGTTGTTTGCTCCCACCGCCAAATACAAATTTTATAAGGATTCTCGCTATGAATCCAAATTGTTAAAATATCGTGATTTTGGAATATATCTTTACAGACAGCACCAGCAGCAAGAAAGAGGTGTGTTCACACAACTCGTTCACGACTAAGGCACAGAAAATTGACCAACCCTTGAATGATACGTCACACATTCCACTTCATAAAGGATCGTAGAGGTGACTGAAAGCATACCTGGTTCGCAATAGTTTACCGATCTTTCATGTCGGTATGCATCCTTTCGGGAGAAGGGTTAGCGCGGTGGTTAGTGACACCACTGATCAGGAAAGGAAGGTCCTAGTTCGACCCCCTACCAAACACTCTTCCCCAATCCACATGAGGACGCCTTAGGCTGGCTATTTCCAAGGTTGCAAGGAGAATCGACTCCACCACCATTCTACGACATTCATAAAGAAGAAGAAATCTTCTGTCAGTAGCCGAAACAACCTGCGATATACTCGAAAGCAAGACGTTAGCGGAAAACGAATTCGATGAAAATGAGCCGAATGCAAGAGGTGCTGGGATTCACAAAGTAGATGTGATAACGGGTCGTGTAAACAATAATGGAATAATATGCATTCTTTTATTAGCTTAAGCACGTTTATTCAGCACACTTTTATCAACTTCGTGTTAGCTTATCAATGAAAGGACACGTAGTGATTAGTCACGCTAAGTTGAAGGAGTATCGATTTTTGAAGTATGACGTGATTGTTACTATTGTACCAGGCGCTATCGAACCAGAGAGCAAGTTGGTGTGAATCGCAGCGCCCCCTGAACACTCCGAATACGCGCGCCCTACAGAAGCAATAGAAACCATTTTTAAGCAAGGTAGAGGAACAGTATTGTTTAAAGCAGCACAATTTAGATTCCCGACCCAGTTGAAACAGAAGTAGAGACTCTGTATAACCAGAACGTTTTCACTCAGCATCTCTCATGAGCTATAGGGCACCCTCGCCAACTGACTTTCAGAATTCTACGTTGATATTGGCATCTAGGAAAAAAGAGCATCGACCATACTATGTCACCAAATTATATATCGACACTATAGACAACATCATGAAGAAATTATAATAGGGTAGCATGCGAGGAAAAGTCGATGGCCAGAAGCTACATGATTTTCGCACCGCTGACTACATCTTTTTCATAATACCAGGAACGAGGAGGAATGAGTAAGACCAACATCGAGGGCGTTTTCGAAATATTCGCCCTCGCTTAATTTCAAGAAAACTTTGTTTTAAACGGATGAATACCTTCTAATTCTTCATCTATGTGTTGTGAGAGAAATGAGAGGCTTGTGAGGCTTAAAAGAACACCGAGAACGTAGTGAAGAAAGTGCACACAACATTGCTGGGGCTTTTCGTGTCTAGGATTCCTGTTGCCTCAATTTACGCTTAGGAAACCTGAATACTGCTAGCTAACCCATATTGATGACCACTACTCAGCTGCGTCAAAGTCTCGAAATTTGAATTATCCGATAAGAGTAACACGAGCCGGTGTTTGCGACGATCGGAACACAAGATCTGTTTCCGGTTGATTTCTACATAATTTCAAGTGTCGAACAAAAAGAGCATTCTAGAGACTTAACTGGCACTTCTCGATGCATTCGTTGATCATCAGGGGTGCGGTGATATTACGCTCTTGAGCAATGAGTGGAAATGGACAAATTGATTCAAATATGACTCAGAGGCGGTCGAAAATAACTTGAGCTTCTAACTGCGAGCAGGTATCTCTGTTCAAAATAGACTTTACCAATGAAATAATTGAAGTTTATATATAGTTACCAACAAAACACAATATTTCGCATTCTATCATAATAGAATTTTGTAATTTTTGTGCTTATAAATCGTTTTTTGCTTTTCTTTATTAGAGGATTTCCAACGGCCTAATCATTGAATCAGCGGAAATTCTTACAGAAAGACTCAGAAGTGTCTCCACTAGTGTGCCGTTGATATTTGGACTGCTACGCTTGCGTCAAACGTTTGAAACGACTCTAACTCCATCAATATTTTTTAATTTTAAGTGTTAGAAGCTTGAAAACAGAATTTTGTCGGGAAAGCGGGGTGTGAATTTTCGTCTCTAAGCTTGTTAAACTCTGTCTTTCTCATATTCTCTAGCTATCCGAAAATTATCGGTAGTGGCCGTCAAGAAAACCAACATCGCCGCCAGTAAGTGAATAATGAGGCTCTGATGGCGTCGAGTAGCTCCATTTCTGCCAACGATCCACTGGTCTTTGGTTCGTCCACTTCTCTGGGCCACTCAAGCGCCCTTCGTATTTTGATCCGGGGTTCAACAGTGATTTTAAATTATTTGTTATAAACTATTTAACAATTCTGTCGCTTCGTTCCTATTCTTCAACCTCCCACACATCAGGTAATTATCGTCTGTGTTTATCAATAACGCTACCTATGTTTTCTTTCTCAAAAACTATTTCAAATATAATAGGTTACCTAGCGCATCCCATTAGATTGTCGAAAACTGTCTACTCCCTTCATTAAGGCGACCGATCCGAAAATATTTCGTTTTGATGAAGTTTTTGCTTCACTCTCTGTCTCGTTGTTCTTTAATTATTAAAATCGAAAACTAGTGTCAATCATGGGATACATGATTCTTAGCAAAATAAGTTCATCCACCACCATAATGTTCATTGTGAAATCCCTCGAAGGAGATCTTCGTACGAAAAAGAAAATTCGAAGGATGAAATTCGATAGGTGAATAGATTCAGGGCTTTAGAATCCGGCGTTAGTTGTTCAACATCAAAAAGTTTTGAAGAACATCTGAAATTCGATCCCTCCCTCTCATCAGGTTACCTTCGTGATGGCAGTGAAGGTTGAGAAACACGAACAAATTGCTTTTTCTATCTTTATTGCTCCAACTCGAAAAGAATTCTTCGAAGTTCATTGGTTTTTTTCTTTTCTAGTCCTTCTTAAAGTTTATAAGTTTTATTTCTGCTCACTGCGGTACTCTTCAACTTGAACTTTATTCTATGGACTAACATGGGGTGTCACTAACCCTGCTCTTCCGTATGAAGTAGTCGACTGCACTGTAAGAAGGTTTTACCTGCTGTCACTATTGAGCAGAATTAGTAGTACGGCTTCGTGCTTAGAAGTCTTTTGAGAAGATCGCCTTCTTTAGGCATTGCAACTGGTCTATCAAATTAGGTAACTCAGATTTTGCAAAAATATTGCGACTACATAGGAA
Source organism: Angiostrongylus costaricensis (assembly GCA_900624975.1). Lineage (NCBI taxonomy): Eukaryota > Metazoa > Nematoda > Chromadorea > Rhabditida > Metastrongylidae > Angiostrongylus > Angiostrongylus costaricensis. Next base: position 48,632 of record UYYA01004791.1, on the reverse strand, counting down.
GCAACTTCCGATACTTTTTATTTCGAATCCACGCTTCGGTTCAGTTCGATAGGCTCAGCTTGGATTGGCGATCTCTCAAGTCCACGTAGTGTTTGAGACTTTCCCCACTTGCTCTTCATTCTGGCTCCAATCGACTAGCCTGTTTTTTATAAAAGTGTCTTTCTTTTCTGTCTGTCTCAATTTTTTTCGCACTGGACGTTTTTAAAATAGCTTCCTATTTCCTTGTCATCTGAACAAATGCCGTGAAGTGATTTTAATTGACGACAATATATCGGTTTTCAAATTTAATGGCGATTATGCCATTTAGAGGCATTCATAGAAACACACAGTACTCATCTTTCAAAACCTGAACACACTCTCCATGTAAGTGATATGTGGTGTTGGCAAGGATGTTCCTGTGGATCCGAAAAAGCCACACAGGTCCATTTCGTGATCGCAAACACAGGTAGCCACTGGTTTATGAGAAATGTTGGGAGGTTCTAGCACAGGCACTAAACTTCGTTTAGTAAATCCGTGATTCTTCGTCCAATTTCTGCCTATCTGGACACCCGGATGGAAGTACTGATCTCACTTTCAAGATGGGTTTCTCGTAAGCAATAAACTCCCGCTCTACAATGGAATTCGTCATTCCAGACCATCACTGCCACAACGAAATGCTAAACCGTTAGGAAGCAATGAATCTGTAGAATCAACAATGATACAGAAAGAGAGAAACTCATAGAGTTTTATTGTATTCTAAAGTATCACGCTCTTCAATTTTCTCTTCCTCTTTCTTAAATTTGTTCGCACTTCCGTTTTGCATTTTACTTATCCCTTTTTTGTGTTTTTTGGGGGCCTCGTAGTGTTGACAATTGCTGAAGACCCAGTGCTTCAAATTCCGTGGAAGCCGTAGCGCGGAACAAACATGAAAGCTTTCATTGATTTTTTCGCCATTGTATAACTTTGTTATATAGCTTATCTTCATTACGGAATACTATTTCATGGTTGCACTATTTAGTTTCAATCTGCTCTATTCTACCGTCTTCAAATCATCTTCGAATCATTCGTAAGGTTTTACTCATTCCATTCATTGTATTCGAATTTTTCACAGCATCACATGTTATTAATCTTCACTGCTCTCACCCTTTTATCTCAGTTCCTATTCCTGCCAACTTATACCGCACTTCTCTGCATTCGTTTCTTTTTTTTTCATCACGCTTTCTGGTTGTTGGTAAAGTCGTTCATATTCGTCAGTGCATCCGCACTAATATGGGCGGCCTCGCCAAACTTTTCCGGTGTCATGACGCGGCGCTTCAAATCCACAGGGATCGCCCTAGTTGGCCAGGGTCGCCACCCAGTCGTAATCCTCCACATTGTTTATAGCTAGCGGGGGAATTTCCTGAGCGGAAAAAATGATTAGGGCAAGTAAACAGGCTTTCGTCTCTTCACTGCAACATATTTTGTGAATATCTAAGCGTCGATTGTTCTGCTTTAGCCCTTCATCTTGAACCATTCTTCTGTCCATCTACACTGGGTGTAATGAATCATGCAGAGGTCTCGAATTTTCATTTGAACTACTCCACGAGTGCGTACAACAATGCACCGAATTTTATTCTTTAGACTGCTTAAACCTTTTAATAAGGTTTGAAAACTGAAAGAGCAAAGAGCAAAAAATTAATGCTGGTGCATTCTTGAAATTGATGGATTATTTTACCAGAGGAAAAAATGCTAAATGATATTAAGAAATTAATTCTTTTCTTATGGAGAGACTTGTTCTGTTGCGGTTTGACCAAGCAATAGATTCTATTTACTGTTTTTAGTATAAAGTATAAAAGAAGAGTTAGTGACGTTTACAGAGGAGTGGTTTTGTACAGCGGCCATTGGATCGGTTTTTTATCTTCACTACAAGAGCGTCTCTTAGCAAACTGAACCAGAGCGATTATCGCGTCTCATATAATTTGCATAACTCAGATGACAAAACTCTGGTGAAGAAAAATCCATGGTTTCGGAGAATTGCTAAGCAGCTTGAAGTTTCAGAATACGTCGGCCGACGAAATTATATGCCTGCACTGGGCTTCTATATATCTCAGCTGTTTCATAAATGTTAATTCTTTATTTATTGCCCATTGTAGTTTTTTCACGGCTGGATATTATGTGTGATACAACTACAATGACGCTAAGATATTTGCAAAACTCCGGACCGCAGGTGTCTGCGGTGGGGAACGTACGTGCTATTACCCTTTCCAGGGTTTAACGCTTTCACCACCATACCATGCGGGTCCTTCGTTTCGCTTGTATCTCAGCTAGTTTTGGTTTCGTTATGGTTGTTTCATAAAGAATCGCTCGTTTTCCACCAGAATGCATCCTCTAGTTTTAAAATCTCTTATGTTTAGGGCAGAGCTGTTGAAAAATCACTTCACTGTGCTATAATACCATTGTGCTCATCCCGCGATTGTGACGCTTGATATACACTGTCATTTCGTGTGAATACTTCTCTAGTTCTCTGCAACTATGTCAGTTTTACAACAGAAACTTATGAAGTTTTTCTGAAATGACGAATATCAGGCTACCTCGTACAATTGCTTCTCAGGGGAAAAGCGATCTTCCATTTCTTGAAGATTGCGTTTATGAAAGTCAACATTGATTGGCAGGATGAAGTATAGAGGATGACGCATTTGGTTATGATCAATCCCTGACGTTTGCGGCATGCATTCGACTCCATCAACCATAATTATAGGTGATTGTCGGCATATCTGACTCTTAGAATGACTAGCGTTGGTTTACCGTTCTATCAACTCAGTATCAACCGCGCCGCTGGCCCACCAAGCCTTCCATCCCTTCAGGGTAGGCAAATTGGTATCAGATTTGTCTGGCAAGATAGCAGCGCTGGTTCGATACATCGGTAGGCCACCGCTGAAGGCCAGATATGCATTCTCACCTCCAAACAATGCTTAATCATGTCGAATGCATGGCGCATCCCTTAGGAATTGACTAACGCGGAGAGCTTTATCCTTTTATCCTTTATCAACTCATTGCTCCTATCCAGGCAAGTCTGATACCATACTCGGGATGAATGGAAAACTTGTGGGCCCAAGATACGAGCGAGCGCGTTTGCATTGCAGGATGCTTCTAGCCACCACACTATGTGCCACCATTTGTTTGGAAAACGTTCGAATAACAGCGCGAAATAAAGAACAATGCTTCACGTTTTCCTAATTGATGTAAAACTATGACTGAAATGGGAACAACAGCCAAAATAATTTTGGGTTTGCTGGTTTTTGCTAATTTTCATTTATTTACTTATTTACCGACTTTTCATTGCTTTCCCGTAATGGTTTACTGATTGTTCATATCAGAAAGGCGTTTCTCTGTCTCGATTTAGCGGCATACAACGGCAGTCATTGAAATTCCATCGGAACTGGGAAACAGTTCGAAATTCCTAGCTAGAACTCGAACTGAGAATGAACGTATGCGATGCTAGATCCTTAGCAATGCCTAATTTCTTAATGATCATCACGAGCACCGTGCTGTTTCGATCCCGCTTCGGGCGCACCAAGCCCAGTCATACCTCCGGAGTCGAGAAATTGGTAGCGGACTTGGAAAAATCGCTCTCTACAATCCTAATGGGAACGCTCTAGTTTGGCTATCTCAGGACTCCAGTGAGAATTGACTCGACCAGCATTCCATGCCACTCAAAATGAAATGAAAATCTCGAAGAAGCAAGCGAAGCCACACGTAAAAGCTAGGAGACCTAGATGGGTATTGGATGCGAGAAACCGAATCGAATGTGAGAACTGCTGGATCTGCACTGTAGACGTGAAAACGGCTCCTATAGAATAAAAAAGAAACTCTTGCTAGGAACAGTGAGAAAAGGTGATCATACTAATTACGGTGCCCTTTATGTCTTCTGATTGATTAACTCACTCCATTGAACAGCTCTGAGTCACAATGGGAATAAATGCAGCTTACTAGTGCTTGCTCGAGGAAGTTGACTAGCAAGAATGTAGGCAATAATTTCTCATGTTGAAGATGTCAAACGAGTTCTTAACGAAATGCGTCTGCACACTGAGGAGGCATATACGAAGCATAATGGTTAAGACCCTCCCAACGGTTTACGGCCTCATTGTGGTTGAGAGGTGTTACTGGATGCCGGGCTCCGATCTACAGCTGGGATTCATTCCTCCAGCAAAGTCACTCAAACTGGGAAGGAGACGGCGTTTCCACCAGAAAGCCCAGCTAAGAGTAAACCAATTCCATGTTCCACCACCGTCCTGGTATCAAACTAGTCGCACGGCGGCAGATCTCTTATTCACAATCTTGGCGACTGCCTGTAGTGGTAACGGCCTAGGGCTGACTTTATCTAGGCTAACATCGGGAATCCAAGGAAACACAATCGCTAAGCCAGCAAAACCCGAAAAAATGGAGGTTATGCTGTGGCCCGCACAACCAGTGAGGACGGCCATACAAGTATCCAAGTAAAGGTTAAAGCTCTTGGCACTCATCGATCCTTGAGCGATACGTCATGCATTCGACTTCGATAAGCATTGTTAAAGGTTGTTGAATTTATTTCTGATTTTGAATTTATTTATTTGAAATGATTCGCGGCGACTTACTTATCTATCAGGCCAGTGCTGCTATTCTTCCAGGCAAGTCTGTTACCAAATTGCCATCCCTAGGAGGTTTGGTGAGCGTGCGGCACGGGATCGAACACTTGTGTATAGCGGGGCGCCTTTATACACGCTACACGAACCCATTAAGCACATATAGAAATACAAATCTTGTGATTTACTGCTACAACGATGCTGAAATAATTGCAAAATTCACATAATCTGTAAATCCTCATAGTCAAATATTTAAGCATATTTTTAGTTCTTATAATCGCCTGCCACGAGAAATTGTAGTAGGCAGTAAATAAAAAAGTTAGCTTTCAAACTGACCATCATTGAACCTCGGTAATGAAGTAATCAAAGGGCGCGTGTGGCGCAGTGGTTAGAGTATGGTCACCGCGACACACACGTGGAATCGGTCCCCGCGGCCCATGGCCCACAAAGCCTTCTGTCCCTCCGGGGTGGGCAGATTGGTACCGCACTTGTCTGGGAGGATGGCAACACTGGTTCAATACATCGGTAAGCCACCGCGAGTCGTTGTAAAGGCCATATATGCATTCAATCATCTCCAACGATGCTTGATGAACTCGAATGCATGGTGCATCCCTCAAGGATCGATCAACGCTGAGAGCTTTATTCTTTATTTTATAATGAAATAATCAACGTGTTTTTAAATTGCGGGTTTACACGTGGTTGATAAATATGCTTACTTCGGCTAACGCTTCGATGTCTTCGTCTTCATCAGAGTGGATGATCCGTGTCGGTGTTCCACAGCTCAATGTGGCGTCTTCGTTGTCGTACGAGACGGGATCTTCTTCAGTGAACACAGCACGAATGAGCAGTGCACACCCGGCAATTTTTTTTTAGCCTATACAACAATAGCCATGTATGAAAGGACAAATTATAAACATGCTGGTTATTTCACCATCGAGGTTAAATGACGGTCGGTTTCAAAATTGCTATGCTATTTGTTTTGGGCAAGCTAACATAGTACCGACTGCTATAGGGTTGACTATCCCTTGAAAAAGAAACTATTATCAACGCATAGTCTTATCAGCGACAACAGCGCTGTATAAAAAAGAGGACACTGCCGGGTGGGGTGCATGCTCATTCGTGCGGTGTTCACTGAAGAAGATCCCGTCTTGGTACGACAACGAAGACGCCATGTCGAGGTTACGAACAGCTGTGGATCAGCGACACGGATCATCGGTTCTAATGAAAAATAAGTTAACATTGTGATTTTAAATACAGCCTCAGCTTAACTGGGTTCACTACCGATTTGTGCTCCGAAGACCAATCCCGCTGACGGGTAATTGCTGATGGTACTGTTAGATATAAAACTAGTTGAGGGGAAGGCGAAACGAAGAGCCCGCATAAAGTGGTGGTCAACGCGTTAGCCCCCGGGAAGGGTAATTGCGTGTTCGATCCTCACCGCAGACACCCTGCTGTCCGGGGTTTTGCAAGTGTCTCAGCATCATTGCGGTAGCAATTCACACAATGCCCTGCCGTGAAAGATTGTAGTACGCAGCAAGTAAAAAAGTTAACATTATAAATTTTGTTGCCATTCATTTCTTCATAAATATTCGTTGTTTGCTATTTGTAGGGCCTAGTGTACTAGGGTCGGTAAGGTATCGGATAAAATCCAATTGGTCAATGTCTAACTTTAACAGACCATTATAAATTCTCAATATCAAAGAAAAGTGAACTACCTTAATCGACCCATCTTCTCTTTTCTGATCTCCACATAAAATAATGGGTTTTTTTTACGTCATTTGTCGACTGGCTCTCAGTTGCTGTCTCGTAAAACAAGTCAGAGTCCATTGTGGACCATCTTTAAACTTGAGATTTACATACGCTTCGCAACAGAGTAAATGCTTTGACGAATATATATCTGAACGAATAGCTTTATTCCAAATGCAGAGTTCATCATCTTTCTTTATCCTACCGTTAATACCATGTAGCAAATATGGTGCTAAAATTTCTGTTATCGTATAGAGAATGCAACATTGCTGTTAGGACAGTGAAATGTAATATTCACCTTTGCCACCGTTCTATGAGAGAGCCATTCAAACTGTCTATTGATGAGCGGACACCTTGAGGGCTTGGGAGTGGGCGTGGCGAATGCCTGAGGACGACGTGGGATTGCTTTGCGTCATTGGCAAGCCTCTATCAGGAGTATTGTCGCTTTAAGTAAGGCAAAACGAACATCGTGAGTTATTATTCGCGAGGCTTCCGTTATATTGGTACTGTGTTAGGCTAAGCTATTGATTTTTCGAATAACAGCCAAGTTTTTCTCTTAGGAATAGAAGAAAACAATCGAAGAAAATGACTTTCTTATTCAAGGTTCAATAAATATGCGCCGTTAGTTTATCATGTTTACTACGGTATCTCCTATTCTCAATAGATTACAACATCGTTAGATCAGTGCTGAAAAAACTATAGTTTCAAACATGAACATGTGGTTTTGAGGCAGCCAGGCACAGAATTAAGTCTGTAGAAGCTAATAAAAAGAAGGAAATGGTCAGAAGTTTATTGCTGACCTAATGTGAACCATATGTTCGTTTCCACATTGACAATATCACTGAGTTTATAGGACGTCTGCTCTGATTGTGTAACCGAATTCGTTCTGGGCTAGTTGGTCCACGCCAAAGAGGGGTTTTCCTATTTTATACTGCATTTGGAGGGGGTTCCTTCATAGCTATATCTGTCTCCATATCAGTACCAGGTGTCTTATCAAATAAACAGCTGAAACACGAACCGATTAGCATCGAACCTATTTGTTTAAGCGCGTCTACGAAACCTTTTATTAGACGGATTCATCTTCAATGATTCTCCTCAAAACTTTGTGAACATGCGACTTAACAACTTACTCTGTTATACAATCAGGCATGCAGTAGAGAGATTTATTAAGAATTTCCATAAGACATGCCGCTATGCCATTTGCTTTCCATTTATAAATTATCTAAGAAAGTGAACGAAACTCTTGGCTTCAAATCCGTTTTTGGATCAACACCCATAAAGGAGCTGACAGCGCTCTGTGGCTTGGATGGGCTCAATCACCCAAAAACTAAAACTCTATGGTTATTTCATTGCTATGGAAAAAATGTTTTTTTACAACGAGGATTTGTTAGTTTTTTGCATCTATATATGGTAAAAACTTGATGCAGTTTCCTTTTTATAGGTAGTTGCTGTCGCTTTTGGAAATGACATCCAGAAATCATAATCCATCCGTTATTTTTGCATTAAATCTGCCTCATAGAGATTTCCTTGCAGAAAAGAATGTTTGGATCTATTCGTATCCATTCGTATTACATCTTTCTACGTTCATTATTTAATCATATTTCTTTCTGGCATGAGTAATGTGACATTTCACTCTTGCACATCTTCCTTCATTTCCTCTTTCTATATTTTGTTCATGATCAATTTTCTCTTGGTAAACATGTAGCCGTTCTCCTTGTCGGAAAAGCATTGGATTCTTTCATTGTGATAGTTTCTGTGTTAACACCAAGCGATGTGATCAATAAATTGTTTAGATTGTTCGGCTTCCACGAGGTTGTTATAAAACTTTTATTCGGATGACTTTTCGACGTCTTCGTCTTTCTCGTCTTTAAACGTCGAAACGTCAGCCGAATAAAAGTTTTATAACAACGTCGTGTAAGCTGAACAATCTAAACAACGTATTCATACCTAGGTTAAGTGGAAGTAGTCTTAGCTGTTTACCAATCGATGTGCTCCTCCTCAGAACATTTCATCGGTTTGAATTGTTGGAGGAATAAACATCTTTTTCGTCCGTTGTTATTTTTGACAGCGTCACCACTCACCTACTTCTCACGCATCTTAGTTGCTCACAACAGTGACCGATCTAATAGTGAGTTCACGAGTTCGTGTTTTCGTTATTCAGCTACCGACTTTTTTGCTTTGAGTTAGCCAAATGAAGTTGTTCATCAACCTCATGTAAGTTTTTCAATAAAAGAATGCATTTTGACTAGTCATTCCGAGGCTTAAGGAAAGTTAGTTTTGAAATGTTGTCGCACTCTATGTTAGCTGATAATAATACCGACTTCTACAGTATGGGATTGTCCGAGAAAAACAAGTTATTGTCCCTGCACAATCACTACCAGCAACAACCGTCCTGTATAAAGGAGGATCGCCGCGTTAGTTTTTTCCGTTCAAGCGGTGCTCCAGTGGAAAAGATTCGACTCGATACAAAGACAAAGACGCCGGGTCGCGAAGGCCACCGAGTCGGATCATCGGCTCTGACGAAGGCAAAGACGTCGAAACGTTAGCGGAGTAAGCATCTTTATTAACCTCTTGTAAATCTCTCAGTGAAAAGTTCTCTCTCTGGTCTAATTCTTCACAGTTGCAGGTCGGTTTCGTTGTGCCGAAAGCGCATGCGGCAGCGATTGTTTGTGCAACATGTTTGTTTAGATTTTTCAGCTTCAATGTCTCTGCAGTCTTCTCCATTCGCCCCTATGTCATGTCGATCTCTCTCTAGTTACCTAATATTTTACAGTTTTTACGCCTTTCCAATCTTGCATGTTTTCCAATCATCCTGATAAGGACAGAGAGCATTTCATGCAATGTGCTGATTGCGAAAAGCGTTTTTGCCTAATGCACAACATCTGCTCTCCCATTTGGGAAACCAGAATGCTGTGTTGGGATGTAGCGTCTTTCACAAGTTTGTTCTCGAAGTACCACTGACAGTGAATGTTTTCGCTTGGAATACTGACCGTCACCACATCATTCTCCATCGCCGGCTTCTAACAATTCAGTACGACATTTTTTCTGGCTAAACTTCTACCATATATAGTGCAGATTCTGAACAACCTTATCAGAGACGCATTGCTATCATTTCTTCACTTTTTTCTTCAATAAGTCTCAACAGTGGAGCGTTTAGTGAGCGGCTATTATCGTCAGCGACAGTTGGTGTCTTTTCTGTCTCTTTAAAAATGTTAATGATCCTGATTTGAAGGTGAAGCATTCTAAAATATGTTTTTGATATGAAGCAGAGCAAAACAGGGTATCGGCTAAAGGTTGACATCTTGACAAAATCCTTTTTTGGCAACTGGGAGAAACAAGGTGTTTTTATGAACTCTATTGCGATATGGGTTTCTCAGATGTTTCGAAGTCTGGAAAATTGATGAACACTCAGAAAACACGTCCTTTCCTTCTTTATCTGGTTTCTTTCTCTAGAATAATTCTCAGTCTTCTGAAGTTTTAATGTGGATCTTTTAACTAAATGCTTTCGTACACTTTGGCTACTACCTTATTTCACTGATGAGCTAACACGAGCTCAGCAAACATTTATTCGGCTATCGTTTCGACGTTTTCATCTTCCTCAGGCATCTACGTCTTCAGACGTTTCTTGGCCATTACTGTTATTCGTCTGCTTTTTTATTATTATTACCATTAGCAACCACCTGAACTGTTTTTCACCAGCTATAACTACCAATTACTAAGCATTATTTATTTGTTGCATTATTTCAATACCACCTGGGTTGAAGTGAAGAGTTTGAGAGCTATTCTTGGGTAGAACAATGAGAGGGAATGGGTATTCTTGACGTCTATATTGTTCATATTGGGTTTTTAGGTATAAAATTTCAATGTGTTCGACGCTGAGACCTTAGCACTAGTCCTACCCTTTCGCTCATAGTGAATCTGCAGAATTCCTCATCGGATTTGCAATTTCTTCATGCATAAAAGAACTCGGTTAAAATTGGGCAGAGGCTAAGAAATGAACAACAGGACAGTAAGAACGCAACGGGAATGAGAAGATAAAAAGAATTCATACAACACTTTTTCTACCAGGTGATGTTTTTGGTTTTCACACCTACGAGTCTAATGGTTGTGCCCTTGTGTTTTGAGGAAGAGGAGCATTCATAATGAACGCCGCTTATACTGCCATAATTTCGTAATGGCTGGATATATTGAATACACATCAATATCTATAAGATACTTAACCCACTCCTAAGGGTAACGCCATTGAATAACTGACGAAAATCTTTTCAGTAACTAGAGCACTTGTGGGATTGGAAAAGTCGACAGACTCACAGATGAGAACTGTATCGCCTCAGTGGTCAACAATGATTGTTTTTATTCTAACACTTATTTGAATCACAAATTTAAAAAATGGATCCCAAAAAATTAAAGTCCTCTGGAAGAAGAATAACTCTATGTGATTAGGGAAAGGTACGGGATTTTACATTTCCTGTTCGATTTAATAGTGTTCGTATAGAGCTAGGAGAGGTTTGTTTAAAGTTGAAAGGCTCCCACTTTTCCGTGCAGCTATGTGTCACATTGACCCACATTATCCTGAATGTGCTTAATTTATTGCTTAATTTTATTTGAAACTCATGGTTTCGTAATGAACTCCGTCCGTGTTTGTGATATTGCCAACATCATCTTCTTTTTCGTGTAAGTTCCACCTGAAAGTTTTCAAGAGATACTCGCAGATGTTTGCGTGAATGCACGCTGTGTAATAGTTTTGTATCAACATTTATCTTTTTGAAATTCCAGAGTTCTGTACTGTTTCTATGAGAATGGCAGGATGAATGTAAAGCTCCAGCATCTATATAAAGAATAGTGTCTGCGACGAGAAAATAGACGAATAGCAAAAGTAGGTTTTACCCTTTTATACGTCCTGATTAGTGACTAAAATATCAATAATTTCTTTGTTCTTAATATGCAGACATGGTATTTGCTATGCAATATTTTTTTCTAAACTTGCTAAGGATTTTCGTATCGCGTCCAAAAATAGCTCGAGGTGTAAAGTAGTGTCATTCTTGCTTACAAGGCATCCCTACCAACTGAAGGATGCGAGATTCGCTGGAACGTTTATCGTTGTGGAATGAATTTTGTTTTAACGATCTCGTCCCTGCTCGTTGAGCTATGGTGAGGTTAGGACTTAGCTATCTCGGAAATTGTTAGAACGTCATCTTTCTCGCCCTTCTTCTTATTGTCATATCGCGCTGGCCTGCAACAATAACTAAAGATCTGGGTTTCTTTTTTTTCGAATTCTGGTACTTTTTCCTTGTTTTGCATTTACATGTCATAATTCTCAAAATATTGGGTAACTATCGGCAAAAGTCCAAAGGACAATTGCAGGTCCCAGTTTTTAATCTAGAGACCAATAACAAGATATCTCTTCTCTCTTCTTCCTGTTGTTTTTCTTAATCCATATGGAAGAAATGCTTCGAAATTTAGTTTAGTGGTCAGCAATATACTCTAATTGTAGTGATGAAGAAGTTTTTTGGTCGAAAAAAACTTCGCAAGTCAAAATCAGAGACTGTTGCGAAGACCGAACATAATGGCAACGGGGGCGCTCCGGTGGAAATACATCAATCGAAATCGGCAATCCTCGTCAAGTACGTCTTCGATTTTAAGCATGATTTTATTCTAATGATATATTTAACAACCGAGCAAGTCAAAAATGCTAATTTTCTATTATAACAAAGAACAAACGGTGCTTTGCTTCAATATTGCTCTTTTGTGAAAATGTTGGATGATAATACTTCTAAAAGGCTGCCAACATATATTTTGGTTATCGTTATAGAGGTATTCAGTCTAATAGATTATCGTCGAAAATGTTTCAGATGATTTTCTACATAGTGCATAAAATGCCTATTCTAACGCTACCGTTTTCTCTTTCCTGGGATACTTCTCACCCTTTTGTAGTCAAATTTAAGGCCACTCATTTATGTCATAGAGTCCGTCAGAGTATAACCTCAGAGTTTCAGAAGAAGAGGCACTTTGCTTGGACACCCATAATCTTGGCTTCGTCTTCTCTTCTTTCTGTAAAGTTTCCGAAAAGCTTCTCATTTTTAGCGTCGTTACTGTTAATTATAGAATAATGTCATAACCCCAAAAATGCAAGGAGTGATTCTCCTCTATAGCAGGGCTGGTAAATTCATCGCTTTTTCATTATAATAGTCAAAATCATCGTTTCGCCTATTCCTCCTGCTAGCCTTCCATTATTCTCAAATATTCCACAGGCAATTTTCATTCTATCGTTCCTGCAGTTTGCAGTTAAGCGTACGTTGTTTACCAGTTTATTTTCTCTCCATTTTGACATATTGATGATGTCACTAAAGTGAGAGCTGTTCTTTCAATCTTCCTTCAACGAGGTTTTGCAGAGGATCGAAGAGTGTTGTAGTCGTTTTCTTTCTTATAGTTTTGGCTGGAGAAGTCTGACGGATCGCTTCTCGGCTTCCTGGGAGAGTTGGCAGGCTGCTAATTGGCTACGACCCCAAGAAGCTTCGATCCAAGGCTGCAGGTTCTTAGCAGAATCCTAATTCTAGAACATGGACGGCATACCCAGACATGCATTCACTGCTACTCACATCACCATCTACGGGAAAAGTCTAATGTTGCTTTTGAAACCAAATTTTAGTAACAATTTAGTGAATCTAGTGCTGTTTCGAAGAGCATGGCAATTCCGTAGACAATATTTTTAACAGTAGTAATTTTGATTGCCACTTTAGATATTGATTTTGCATCAATTCGATCGCTTAAAATTCCAATTTACTAATTTCTTTATTTTTGGCAACTTGTAGAATCTGTTCGCAATAGGACTTAGATGTATTTACAGCTTCTTGCTTCTATCTTTTAAGGATTGGTTAGAAGTGTCAGTACTTCATTTCTCAGGCTGTTTTTTCTTTTCTCGGCCAGTTTTCTATCTACCAGTGCTATCAGCAATCACCAATGAGCGGGCTTGGATCTGGGGAGCACAAATCGGCATTGAACCAAGTTAAGCTCTTGCTGTAGGCGAAATCATAAAGTTAAATTTTTTTTACTGCCTATTGCTATTTTTGCGGCATCGTATGATGTGAAATGCAGCCACTATGATGCTGAAATTTTTGCAAAATTTTTTTATTTAATTAATTATTATTGCTAATTAGAAATTTCATAGGGGTTGCCTCTCACATCATACCCTGAGGTGAAAAATAACAGTAATCAGTAAATAAAAAGTTAACCATTTTTTGCAAAATGAGTTTTCTGGTGAATTTAATTTTCTAGCAATTTGTTCGTCATGCTATTGCTAATATGTGCCACTTTTTAAAAAAGTTAATTTTTAAAGAGCGCTTCTGATGAACATCGCTCGTTAACTTCTTGATGATGTGGTGTATCGAATGGTTGACAAGGGCATTAATAGTCCATCTATACACAAAGAAATTGTCAAGAAATCTAAAAGCTCTCTGACAGCCGAGTGCCAAGTGGAAATAGAATCTCAAAGTTTCGCGGAAATTTGAGGAGACCATCCAAAAGCAGGAGCAGGCACTGCTGCTCCAGTTCGTTTTCTTCATTGTGAAACAGCACATTCGGTTCCGGTTGATACGAAAACAGTGGACATACTTTTTCTCATGAATAAATCTTGTAAGGGTTATTTGATGCTTTCTTCTTGGCTCTATATTATTTTAGAGTTTATTTTTCTTTAATTACATCTGTCGTAGTGTTAGATTGATTGGAACGATGGATTAAACGTTGCTATTTTATTTCATGAGTTCAAAATTGAATATGCAGCAAGGGATGCAACTCGAAAAGTCGTCAGAACCTAAGGCCAGCTAGGTGCTGCTGAACGCAGGAAGAGAGCAGAGGTGGTGCTGAAGACTAGACGATAACCAGAAATCTTGCGAACGTTAAGCACTAAATGACGACGGTCATCTGAATATAATCGGAATTCGCTTTATAGAATTTCTTGAGAGAGTTCCCAACTGGATATTCGAAAATAATTGTTATTCGTCATTCGAAGATAATGGAAATGAGAAAACAATCTGACTAAATGGGAGGCGTCCAACGCAGACAGCTATGTAGTCTGCTCTGTGCCTCTTTTGCGTATGAAAACGATTTCTTTCCTAGTAGCTTTGTACTACAATTCACATTCAAAAATCTATCCCACACGACAACAGCTGACGATGTTCAGCGTACCATTTAAACCAAAATGGAAAAAAACAATTCCTCGTTCACTGCAGTATTACAGCTTTTTAAATATGGTGAAATGCTCGAAGCAAAGGGTTAGACTGATGTTCGGCAGCAAATCCATGCCGTGATCGCATCCAACCGCACATCGCACAACATACTTCGTAAAAGTTGGACGAGTTGTGCTACGAAACGCTTTCTCACCCAGCACCTGCACCGCCGGTTTCACCGGCGGAGAACCATTTATGATTAATAACTCCCGAAGAAGTTTCCGACAATACCTAGGGGAGAAAACATGTTTTGACCTTACTAATAAAAATGTTAAGGTTTTGTGATCCTCATACCGATAAATAAAATTGTATTCGAGCCGAATTCTAGCATTTGAAACCGATTTCTCAGAATTGTGCGTTATTTTTGCAGTGATCCGAGAATGATTTGATTATTGCTGTGTCGACAGTTTTGTTATGATAAGCAAAGGCTTTTTTGTATAAGGCAACCTGGTATTTAGACCTGTTTATCCTCTGAGAGATTCGGCTGGTTCGAGTTTGTAGAAAGTTGTTCGCTATCAAAAGCAGTTTATTTGCATGTGCATAGCTCGTCTGCTCCATCCCTACGAGTGTTCCATCACAATAATCCATTTAAATCCAGCAATAAGTAATAAGAATGTCAAGCGCCCTTTTTTCGAAGGCCTTTCACTTTAGTCCATATCAAAATCCGTGGATTTATTTGGTTCATGTAATCATATGATCGGGAATCGTGGATTCTCCGCGCCCATTACCCAATTTGTAACGACAAGAACTACGCCCCAGAGAGACATCGTGTTCAGAATTCACATACATTGTCTTCTTACCAGGCTCTTCAATGCTTTTCCAAGCAAGGTAGGTTGCAAACTTATACAGTTTTCCTAAGGTCCTAAAATAATGGCTCTTATCCTCATTTATCCAGCGTAATAGAAGGTATCAATCACGTGGTACCATGTAGTCTACGAATACAGCCATTAAGCCATAATTTTAGTGAAAACGTTAAAGTGAAGTGTATAAATAATGATTTGGAAGATTAAATGGTGCCGTCGATTTCATGTCGAAACTGCATCTGTAGAGAAACATTCGTGACAAATGAAAATCGGTTCTTAAACTACTCTCGTCAGTTATTATTTTTGCTTTAAGGTGGTTTCTGACTTTTCTAACTTTTTGTTTTTTAATCACTGATGTTTGCGAGGCAAGAGCCTTGTGTTCGCAATAATACTTGCTTGATACTTGAATGGCCCGTCCTCACTTTTGCGGGGCCTAGCACAATCTCCATTTTTTGGAAATTTGCTGGTTAAACCACTGCGATTTCCTGGAATCCCGAGATGGGCTTGGCCAAAGTCTGCCCCAAGTCTTCACCACCAGAGGCAGTCGCAGCCCTTGTGGATCAGAGGGAGATTTGCCACCATGCAACTAGTTTAATATCAAGGCGGTGATGGATTCTGGTATTGATTTACTCTTAGCTAGGATTCCTGATGGAAACGCCGAACTCCTTCTTAGCATGGGAGACCCTGCCAGGAGGTGGTTCCCCCGCTGTAGATCGCAATCCGACACTCAGGAACACCTCCCAACCACGGTGAGGTGGTAAACCGTTGGGACGGTGCCCAATAATAATAGTAATAATAATGATAATAATAATAATGGCAACAACATTAATAATGTGCAGCAATGATAAATAATTATACAGACGATATATAATAATGATACAATTTAATATCAGCAAATAATGATAAGGTAGATAATAATAGTGGATTTTCAACTATTTAATTTTTGCGTCACTCGGTAGAATAATGGTAGAATAATAGCAAAAATAAAACTCAGAAAGGTGAAAATCTGAAGTGTGGGCGAGCCATATCTGCACTAGATGGCGTTGATAGGACGTCCTCATCTGCAGTGATCACGGACTATCGATTTATCGGCCGTTTCAGTCACGTTCCGTCGTCGTCAGATGACTGGGAGGCGGTGTGCTCGTCGCACGGAGAGGAGCGTGGCAAGAGTTTCGACCTGGAGTTGAGCCGCTACATGATGCAGACCATCACCGACGTCAAGTACCTGATCAAGAAGAGCAAGTATACCGCAGTCAGTGAGTGCTTTGGAGATTTGCATCTAATCAGATGAAAAAATCAATAAGTGCATCTTCCGAATCTTATCCAATTTTGAGTTTCTCCGTAACCTTCTTCATCTACATCTTTGTCACAAGCGAATATAAACATCTTCTAGTTGTTTATAGTTTCGTATTTATTTCGAGTCATTTGTAATTTATCGTTGATTTCTATTCCTTTATGAATCTGGGGAAGAGCGCGCGTGGCACAGTGGTCGGATGTGCCCTGCAACACAGGAGATCTATCCCCCGCACTCCTGGCTCAACAAGTCTTCCATCTCTGCGGGGTCGGAAAATTGGTACCAGACTTGTCTGGGAGCATAGGAGCGCTAGCTCGATACATAGATAGGGGCCACCGTGAGTCATTGTAAAAGCCGGGTATGCATTCAATAACCTCCAAACGATGCTAAACGAAGTCGAATGCACGGCGCATCCCTCAGAGATTGATCAATGCCGAGAGGTTTTTTTTGTGAATGTGCTCTATTATAGATAAGTGAAAAGTGCAATAACTGCGATGCAATCTACGCTTGTTTTAATGATTACGAATATTTCCATTCGAGCGTTCAAAAGCGCTGGACAGCTGCTAAGCTCTTCTAGATTGCGCACTGCAGCTGAACTAATGAGCCAATTCGCTTTCAGGCGAGGTCAATTTCCATCGCGGGTGTCTGGATGCGCACAACGAGCTACGTCAAAGGTATTTCTTAATAATAATGATTTGGGTGCATAAAAATAAAAGAGGGTTGTACATTCACATTCAAAATGCACCTTTGTTTTCTTTTCTTTTTCTTATTTTTTCATGTTTCACATTTCCTTTCCTCTCGTTCTCATTTCACGATTGGAAACTTATTTGCAAAACCTTCTGCTCTTCATTTGTCGTGGAAATTAATAACGTTTCTGTTCGGTCTGGAGTTCCCCACTTCCAAACATCTCGAAGAAAATTCCCAACTTCAGATACGGTATGCCCCCATTGGCCTGGTCGGCCGAGTTAGCCGACATGGCGCACGCGTGGGCAGTGAAACTCTCCGACCGAGGGCGAATATTGTATCCTGAATTACCAGGTGTGTCACTTGTATAGACTTCCTTTTAAAAAAATTTTTGGCACCCAAATTAAATACAACTTTTTAATATATGTTTGTAATGGAATTGTTGTGCTTATAAAATGTAGATGTTAAGGAATTGGCGAAAATATTATATTAGCGGAAGCTAATGAACAGTCACACCTTCCGACTGGTGCCGAGGTGGTGAGCGGTTGGGAATCCGAGGCCGGTCAGTTCGATTTCGATCGACCGCGTTGGAACCCGAGTAGGATTTTTATCGTTTTTTTTAAATATTGAGAGACAGTTAGAGAGCATATAACTACTATACTTCACTTGTTCATATCAAATAATTCATGAAGCTGAGGCGGAATTGAGAGGTCATTGCACATTCATTCCATGCCACCATTTATGTAAATGAGTGCTGCCAAAGTTTCCCAAATTTTCAGCGAAAATTGAACCCTGTTTTTGATAATTTCCAAGCAGAGTCCGAACATATGTGAAGAAAAAGCACTTGTAAATAGTTTTGGAAAATTTTTATACAGTAAATTGCTTAGTTCTTTTCAGAATGTCAACGTTTTTCTCAAATGGTCTGGCGAGACACAACGGAAATGGGAGCCGCCAGGACATGGAATCAGACAAAGAATTGTGTCGCTGTTGTGTGTTTCTACCGACCAAGTGGGAATTCGAATGCTCCTGGTTGGTTTCTGTCTTATAGTCAGTCAGTCTAGTCAGACCTCTAGTAGTTTTGTTAATCACCAGAAGTTCTGCTTTTTGCTTGGGAGACTCCGACATAGTGACGTTGAATGACGTCATTTATTACCCTGTATAAGCATGCATGTATATATGTATACACATATATATGTACATATATTTGCATGTGTATACATGTGAATGTGCATATGTGTACATACATATTTGTTTATTTAGCTGGATTATTAAGACCAAATACAAAAAATGGCAACTGAGTCCTTAAAACCAACACGTAAACAGACATTTCTTCCAATATTGTTATTTTAAATATACTTTCAATTCGTTTTAAATTGTTAATGTTTTAGCAGTTTTTGTTTAAATGAAGAGATAATCAAATTATGAAGTGCAACCACAATGATGCTGAGACATTTGCAAAACTGCGGACCACAGGTGCCTGAGGTGGGGAACGAACGCGCTGTTATCCTCTCCGGGGGATAAAGCGTTCACCACCGCATCTTGCCGGTCCATCTTTTCGTCTGTCTGTCCGCTATTTTTCTACCAAAATAAAAAGAATTGAACAATTAAAATTTTTCAAGTTACAGGTCGTAGCACAGTGTAAGGTTTTGAAGTACTGGAAGTGACGAGTTTTTCAGAAGCGTTTTAACACTAGGTTGGCTGTTTATTTCTTCTAATTAATAGTTGTCAAGAAAAGAAGTAGTTTAGAAAACAGTACTTAAAAAACAGTAGCGAGGGATCCACTACCTACGTTGAATTAATGAGAGTATCATAGCTCACTTTGTTCAACATCTGCAGTATTAGCTCTGCCACGAGTGGTGAAGCGTTGTTTGAATCCATGCGCCGCCATTTCTGAACATTTCACAGTGTTGTTACCTTCTGTGGAAATTGTTGCGTCACGACTGAAAAAAGTGCGCTTGGTTTTCTGTTCTGGCTGCAGTCCGCTAAACATTTGCTATAACTTTTTTCCCTTCGGCTTTTCTAATACCTTAGTAGCTTGGTCTCGGTCCAAATACTACTCCACACTCCCACGACCGACTTTCTATTAACCTCGGCATTGATCAAGTAATTTTCGCATTCTTGTTGAGCAAACGCGAGGTGTTATTTTTATTCTTTATTCACTTTATTATGAGGAAAGCGAAATTCAACGCCTGTCACAATGCTTGAGTATTATGCCGACCTACTTCCAACGACTCTCTTGAGTAGCAGATCCAGAGTAGACTCTTGAGTAGTCCCTTCACTAAACTCTCGAAAGCCGGTCTATGTTGCTGCCAGGACGACAGTGACAGACTCTCGTACTGGTTTGCTCGTAGCTAGGTTTACCGATGACGATGTGGCAAATTGGTAGCTTTTGTTGAATTTCAATGAAAGGAAGTCCAGACTCATGACTGTGATATTTTTGCTCCTATTCCAATTTGTGGTGAACCCATCTATTGAGATTTTTCATATTTTAAGTAATCTTCGAATTACAAACGATTATGGAAATGCTTTATTTTCGCATCAATCTTATAAATCTCGTCTTATTCATCTCGTGAATGGGATTTCCAAAATGTTTAAAAACTGTTATATAAACGAATACTTGTTTTTCTCTCCAAAGAATAGTGTTGTCACATTAAAGCGTTTTAGGTCAGTTCTCTATTGCTGGCGGGACCCTGAAAATTAGGTGAAACATAGCATTTGATTTTGTTTTTTGCAGCATTTTATGTGACGATTGGTTTAGTTGAAATTACTCTTGGTCAAAAAGTCCACAACGGCACTGTTGAATATCCGTAACTAATCTACTTAAATTTGCTAGTTCTGGAGATTGTTGAACTTCTTTTTACTTATTTGATACTTGAATGGCCCGTCCTCACTGGTTGTGCAGATCCCAACATAATCTCAATTTTGTCTGAGATTTCCTGCATAAGCCATTGTGGTTCCTTGCAATCTCGATGTCAGCGTGGCCAAAGTTTGCCCCAGGTCTTCACCTTCACGGGCAATCGCAGCTGTTGTGGATCAGAGGGAGATTTGCCACCATGCAGCTAATTTGATACTAGAACGGTGGTTGATCTTTCCTAATGGAAACGCTGGACTCCTTCTCATCTTGGGAGTCCCTGCAGGGGATGAATCCCTCTGCCATACACCGTAGTCCGACACCCAGGGAGATCTTCTAGCCACGATGAGGCGGTAAACCGTTGGGAGGTTGGACTTCTCTAAACGATGAAACTAGACAAAACTTTTTCTGATTTTAATGGATTCGAATCGATTTGCAAATCTTATGTTATGTAGCTAATAGCGGTGATAGGAGTACTGAGATGACACCAGTTACGTTCTAATTTGTTACAAACCGCCCATCCACTTTTTTCAAAGGTGTTTGCGTGTACGGTGTAGATTCTTTTAGGTGAATTTGCCTCAAACGTGCCCTTACGAGACTGCTCAATGTCTCCAGCTCGTAGCCTTGCCGACCAAGTCAAACGTTCCGTTACAATATCAGCCCCACCAGACCACAAGAAGGGCACGTAAGGTTACCGTAACCTCTCAAACACTCAACGAACCGCCTGATTCAGCAACGATGTCAGCACGAACATGTTCCGTTGTTAACAAAAGTACCTGGTCACAATCGATCTCCTTACATTCCTCATTTTTTCTAATTTTGTGTTTTTCTCTTTTCTAGTGCAATGATTACCTGCGATAATGTTTATGATGTATGTACGGCGATGATTTTTCATTTAAAATCCCGCGTCCCGCCCGTATCCCCTGCCTGCCTCACTTATCCGACTTTCTGAGAGCAAACTCTTTGTGGTGGTAATATTATTGTATGAAGCTAAGCATTTCCATATTCACGATGTGATCGACTTTTTTTTCTTGGTGCTCTTTGTTGCACTTTAGGTTTCAAATTTCTTAAGTTTCGTTTTGAATTGTCGTCGCTGCTTCGCGCGCGCTTTCTGCTTCCATAGTCTGTATTGTTACGAATTCTATGAAGTAATGATGTGTGACATAAAGATTATTCATCGAAACATTGTCAATGGGAAAAGTTGTGGATAAAGAGTATTTATTATTCGCAACCAATGCTCAAACAAGAGATACAACTCTTGACGTTAATCAAGTTCTGAGGACTGCACCATTCATTGGACTCTACTAAGCATTGCAAAGGTATGCATGTTTGGACCAAAAAGGTGCGAATGCTTACCAATGTAGCCACTCAGCGCTTAATCTGTTTGAAGTAGTCTGCTAGCATTTGTAAACCCAAACAGGTGAAGGGCTCGACTTGACCAAAGCGCAAGCGTACCGACAATCACTGAAGAGTATCCAAACTACTGTGTTAAACGCGCCCCTAGAAGCCCCGGAAATACCGGCAGTCTGAGGAACTATTACGGACTCTTGTTTTTATATTTTCTGCTTGTGTATTCTTTTTTTGACGGATTCCTCAAAAAATAAAGAAGCCCCGGAAACATGAATTATCTAAATGTTTGAGATATTTGTAAAACTCTGGACCACAGGTGTCTATGGTGGGGAACGAACGCGCTATTGTCCTTTCCGGCGAGTAACGCGTTTACCGCCACACCATGCTCCTTTTGCTTGTCTCTCTGCTTGTTCTATCGATCAGCGCCATCAGCAATCACCTGTCAGCGGGATTGATCTGGAGAGCGCGCATCGGCATTGAGCCCAGTTAAACTGTAGTTAAAATCACAACGTTATACCTTTTATTTTCTGCCTACCACAGTTTTCACGGCAGGGTGCTAAGCGAAATACAACCACAATGTTGATGACCTTGAATATGTGCACTTCAAGCAAAACCCCAGATGTTTTTGAACTATTACGTATTCTTCCTCAGAGGATGGACGTATTTTATGTAACAATAGTCATGCAATTCGGTGACATGTCTATTTTTTGGCCAATGTGATATTTAGGTTACACCGTTAGAACCGTGAGACAATACATTAGAGCTTCATTATTACTATAGATATTTCACCGAATTGTAAGGCTATTGTTACATTAAATACGTCCAAGCTCTGAAGAAGGGGCAATCGCTGAAACGTCAGCCATCGACCAACAACACCAACAGCAACAGCAACGACAACAAAAACAGCAACAACAACGGCAACTCTCACCAAACTCGCATCATTTCAACAAGAGCAGTTCATAAGAATCTATAAATAAATACAGCTACTATGTATGCAGAGGTTTATAGAGTTTAGAGACTCTTTTGTCCTATCACCGTTCAGAAGCATTCTCCACTAACTGAAACTTGATACCATTACAATAAAAGCTGCTTTCTATAAGTTATGTAACCACAAAACTGTTTTAAGGAAAATCAGAATAGCCCCTTGCTGAGCCCCGTCGTTTGCATTCACCACCCTATCGGTGAAGCTATAAGCTAAAGCTGTGAGTTCATCGACGAAGCGAAACAAAATATTTTCATCGTTGTGTTATTTTCTTACCGATTCGACTGTGGATTTCGAGATTCTCACCTTTATTCACAAATCTTATAGTACCTGTTATTAATATTAAAGACGTTGATTACAACTTCCAATGAAATCCGGTGTGCCTCGGATAAGTAATTAGAACAATGTCAATATTACTTTGTAGGAAAAACGGAAACGAACAGCCAGCTGTGAAACTCGTCTTAGGATTCGGTAGATATCTTTGAGCTCGTCATGGGATCTTTCTTTTAATATACAGTTACGCAGAACTTTGGATTTAGAAGTACTGATTTCCGTTGGCTAGAATCGATCATTGATTGTTAAACGATTCAAAAAGGCTCAACTATTCGGTATATAGGTTAACCCGAAACATGGCAATATGCATGAATCATCGTGAGTAGACAACTGACAGTGGAAATTCATGCATGAAAAAAGTTCTCGAGGAAGGATTCTGAGCCTGAGACTTTGTGATCAAAACGATATAGACATAAGACATTAGCTATCAACCAGCGTACATGAAATATAAAGGCGTTGATTTTCATTGAAAATCCCCTCAACTATTGATTTTTGATGCCGGCTGACAAGCCATTGTTCATGTTTAAATTCTGTGATTTACAGAAAAATTATGCTAAATCGAAAACGATATTGACTGGAATTTATTACGAATTCCATACGAACGTGTCCAACATATGCACTTTACAAACGAAGTCGTGATCACAGTTAATGATCCCAAAGGTCTCCATAAAACTCATATATTCTTGAACTGTTGCTCCTTAATGCTGCCATTGATAATGGCTTCTTGGATGTCTACTAGGTGACATCGCTCGTCTTCACCCAAGCATGTCTCCTTTTGGACGCACGTCGAGAGGCCCGGTGACGAAGTTGTATGGGCGGCATCAGCATGTTTTGCATTTTCAACATGGACCTCCTTAATAATATAACAATTTCAATGGACATTTAACCGAATGGCATTTAGTCACAATCTTCAACACTTATATTTATTTTTTCACAACACGACCCGACATCACATGTTTCACATTGCGTGGATCACAGCATTTGTTGTATTCGATCCGCTCCCTCGTATGTACCATTTAAGAAGGTATGTGAAATTTTTTGTGTACTATTCGGTTACTGCTCGAGGATTTTTGTCGTCTTCGTTGTTGTCGTCCAGCGCTGCTCGAGCAAATTCCCTATGGAGCCCTGAGATAGCCGTGCTGTGGTGTTCTCGTTTGGATTGGAAAGATTGTTCCAGACTAGTCTCGAATTAAATTTCACGACCCCGGAGGGATGAAAGGTTTGGCTGGCCTGGGACGACCTCGAACAAGCACCTGAGTAGGTTGTTTCGCCGGCTTAGTGAATACACCACCACTGCGCTGGGCGCATCCCTTCCTAAAAATAAAAGTAACGAATTTTTCGATAGTGATTTAATTAATTCTACTAAATCAACTGAGTTATCAGCCGCTCTTCACGAGCTCGGCACTGGTTGCACATCGCCCCAGACTCACTAAACTCATCATCTATTCAAGACCAAGAAGCTGATAACAGAGTTGTCTGGGACAAGTTAACTCTCTCTACTCCATATGAGGATCACTTAGCACGGCTATCTAAAGGCTCCGGGAAGATTGGACTCGACCGTAATTCAACGGCATTCGTGACGAAGACGGAAAAATCTTCAAGTAGCAGTCAAACTCAGACACAAAAAGTTCGGAGAGCTCGCAAGCTCCGTAGATGGTTGATAGGAGGGAACGAATTGAATGAAGTGCAAGGATCTACACAGTAGATGCAATACAAGGTCGTGTGAAATTAATTAACAGTGCAATAGTAGTGAAATAAAAGAAAATAAAAAGAAAAAATAAGAAAAGTGAGAAAGAAAAACGAAACTCAACTGAGATGCCAGATATCATTGTTTTTTGACAAAGTTTACTCAGTACTTGCTAACAACATGTGATTTTGCAGAGTAGAGATATATAAGGATGGGAAACGCTGCTTACCGACCTTGATGGCGCCAGTTTTATCCGAATCGTAGTGAGAATACGACCCGTTCTCGTCGATTTCGTTCGGCCTCAAGTGCGTCATTTTCGTGTAAGCTTTAGATGGACGACGCATCGACGGCGAGCTGTGTGGAGGGCAATGCATCGATTTCGGGATGAACACCCGGCGGAACTCCTGCAACAGTAAGTTACTCCGGCACGGTTACTAGTTGTTAACTCAAAGCCTATTCGTTCAGTTCATAGTATCTTCAACAGCAGTGCATAAAAGAGATCTTCGGATAAAATCATTAAATAAACGTCGCGTGGAATGATCACTGTGACTACAGACACCATCTCATATCGATCCATTTGATCTACCCTAGCACAGTAACTCGCTGTGCGCTGATTCTTTTATTTATTGTGCCCTATAATGCTACCAGTTGTTTACTCAATTCACTTTTACTGTGATTCTCGCGATTCGTCTTCGGCTTTGGTGTTGCGTGTGCAAAACTTGCTAGCGTCATATGTCAGATGGATTCAATATTGAGTCGTATGAAATGCTGAGATATTTGCAAAACTCCGGACCACAGGTGTATGCAGTGGAGAACGAACACGCGCTGTTGTCCTTACCGGGGAGCAGCGCACTTCACCACTACACCATCCGGGTCCTTCGCTTTGCGTATATCTCAGCTACTTCTATCGATCTTTTTTGCCATCAGCAATCAATATTGAGTGTCTCTTTGAGAGTATAAAACCCAGAGGTAGATTTTTCTCTTTCCTATGAAAGAGATAACCCATTTCAAATTTTCCACTTAATCGACCAGCTTTTCTTCTATTAATGCTATTTTCATACTCATTACATTATTGTCTGCGTCATAACATAAAATTAATGCCAGAGAGAACACCAGAAAACCGAAAACTGAAGATGAATGCCAGAGGATTCATGTACCATAAAATTTTCCAAAACCGTCATTTACCTTCTCTAAATGGAAAACCTTTAAGGAAACCTAACCTTCCGCTAATTTAACCCCATTGTTCTTTGGAATATTCATAGTTGAAACCCTGAAGGTTAGGAGACATAAGATTTCAATGTCACAATTGCAGCGGTGACATTTACAATAAAAGCTGTTGCCAAGAACTTGATTTTGAGAATGAATTGATGCGAATAAATAAATACTTAAATAAGTAAGAATCGAACTTAGTGTCGTATAACCACATGTTATTGTATTATTTATTGATGTATCATTGATACTTGGATGCCCGTCCTCACTAATTGTGCAGGCCCTCAGCATAATCTCCATTCTTCGGAGACTTGCTGGTTTTAGCCATAGTGGTCCTCTGGAGTGCCAAGTACAACCTGGTCAAAGTCTGCCCCAGGTGATGACCACCGCAGGAAATCGCCGCCTTTGTGAAACAGAGTGAGATTTAAAACCTTGCGACTAGTTTGGTACCAGCACGGTGGTGGATCCTGGTATTTGTTTACTCTCAGCTAGGCTTCCTGGTGGGAACGTCGGACTCCTCAGCTTGGAAGACCCAGCTAAGAGACGAATCCTGCAACTGTACATCACAGTTCGACACACAGGAGCACCTCCCAGCCAAGAGGAGGCAGTAAACCGTTGGGAGGACGACTAGAGATTATTTTTATTTGTTTCATTTTATTTGGCCCGTCTTTACATGTATTGTGCGGAACCCAGCACTTCTCACATTCAATTCGTTTCCTCGCATCCAGTATCCACGAAAATTTTCCAACGTTACGTGTGGCTTTGGTTGCTGCTTGAGGATTTTCATTTCATTATGAATGTTGTAGAATGCTAGTCGATCAATTTTCCCTGGAGTCCTGGGATAGCGAGGCTGGAGCGTTCCCAACTGGATTGCAGACAGTCATGTTTTCCCAGACAAGTCCGGTACTAATTTGCCGACCCCGGAGGGATGGGAGGCTTGGTTGGTCCGGAACGGAATCGAACTAACACCATGCTCGTGATAACGGACATCACTACCACCGTGCTATCCGTCCCCTGGACCATTAGAAATAGCTCTTGTATTTTGAAAACTTCACAAAAATATGCAATGTCAACCTCTTGTCCACTTAACAGGTATAATGATGTGCTTTCTTTTGCGACTTCAAAGTTTTTTTCTTCCGAAATACTGTTCGGTTTTCTTCAAAATATTTCCGTCAATCACAATTGCGTATAGCCCAAAACGAAAGCAAGGAAACTCCATTTTAGGGTTTGTACTGTATAGTGAAAAATAGCCGATCAAAAAAGAAAAATTTTGACGAAAAGTAAATCACGAACGTTTCTGAATTGTCCGCTCATTGAGCAATAGATGATGAACGACATGCAAGCCTCGCACAATGAGAACAAATCCAAGAGATCGCCAAGGTTATTGTAGATGTGCCGGCGAAATTCCTGGGATATCATACCTAGAATCCATCGTACTAGAGAATGGTCTTAGTTGGAACTTTCCTAAAAGTATTATACACTTTTCAATTAATAAATAAATAAATAGTTGGTGCTCACTAGCCCTAAACAAGTGAACCCGCAATGACTTTGAATGAAAAACAAGCTGACTGTAAGCATGACTGAGTAACTGAACTTCTGAGAAGACTGCATCACTAGATCGTCAGAGATAACAGATGAATTTTATGTAAGTATTAATAAGATTTAGAGCGCCTGTGGCGCAGTGGTCGGAGCCGTCCTGCAACACACATGGAATCGGTCACCGCGGCCATGCCCACCAAGCGTTCCATCCCTCCGAAGTTGACAAATTGGTACCAGACTTGTCTTGGAGGATAGCAGCATTGGCTCGATACATCGATAGGCCACCGCGAGTCATTGTAAAAGCAACATATGCATTCAATAACCTATAAACGATGCTTAATGAAGTAGAATCCATGGCGCTTCCATTAGGGATTGATCAACGCCGAAAGCTTCAACTTTTATTATTAATAATGGAAAGTTTAAAATATGGTAATCAAATCGGTTTTGTTTGATAATTTCATAAATTTCCCGCCTCTAATCAGTAATTGCCATTAAATCAATCACAGCTCTCTAAGAAGAATGTGAGTCGCATAGCAGGTAACTTTCCTCTGACTAGTGTGGGTGGGTGCATGCTTTTTTTGGAAATTTCGGGAATATGCTGGCATGATTATCACAAGATTCTAGGAAATACCACGCTTAAACATTACTCAACACATCAATAGGAGAGAAGGCTACAGATCAGTAGGCTGGAGCTACAATGAGCAGGTCAAAGTAATCATTGGTATCGTATCACATGTGGTGTATCATCTATGTATCTCAGAAAAGTGCTTGGAACGATGGAAAACTAACCCGACAGTAAAGCCATAATTCCCTGAGGCATTTCAGTGAACAGCATCACAAAGACGATGGCCAACAGCATATTCGTTGTTCGATCAACCCTTTCTCTGCTTGCCACTCTAGAAATAAAAGCAACAGCTTTATATTTATCCACCAATACTCGAACATCTGCAAAAATTTCTTGTTATGTCGACAACAAAACTAAATAGTGTAGACATTGCTACAAAACTTGAAAAAAGCAGCAAGAATTATCACTTTATACTGGAAGTTCGATGGTGCTTAAATCTATCAGTACTCGAACAGAGAGAGTTCTTTCCATTACGTTCATTGCTGCTTACAGAATGGGAGCTCTGCAACAACCGCTGTCGATTCGCCTTCACCTGAAATTCGAGAGGAAGAGTAAAGTTTATTGAAAGCACTTCAGTTCTACATTAAATACAATTTAATAACTAATCTACCCTTTTCGATGTAATCCCATCTTCACGAGTCAGATCGGAAGTTCTGACTTCCAACTAATGAAAGTCAATCGCCATCACTTTATAGAGCTCGGATAGAGCTCTCGGCGTTGATCAATCCCTGAGGGATGCGCCATACGTTCGACTTCACTTAGTATCGTTGGAGGTGATTGAATGCATATCCGACCTATACAATGACTCGCGGTGGCCTACCGATGTATCGAGTCAGTGCTGCTATCCTCCCAGACAGGTCTGGTACCAATTTGCCAACCCCGGAAGGATGGAAGGCTTGGTGGGCCATGTGCGCGGGGATGCATTCCACGCGTGTCGCAGTGGCGCCTCCAACCACTGCGCCACACGCGCCCTTCATCACTCTATACTTTTAATAAATGCATTTTACTATAGGTTACGCTAAGAACAACGTTTTTATATTTACGCACATGCAATAGACGGCTTGTTGGCAAGAATTTTTTGCCCAACTGAATGCCTACTCACCTAAAAACCTATTAAGTAGAGAGTTGGTCTACAAAATAATAGTATGTACATAACCACAATAATGCTGGGATATTTGCAAAACTCTGGATCGTAGGTGTCTGCGGGTAATAAATAGCGCGTCCGTTCCCCTTGCAAATACTTGCGGTGCGGGGTTTTGTAAATATCTCAGCATCATTGTGGTTGTATTTTGCACTATATCTTGCCTGAAAAATAATAGGCAGCAAAAGAATGTTAGCATTAGTATGCACATAGTGGTAAAAGACTCGAAATTGTTCAAAAAATATAGAAAGTAATACGATACTAATCGATTAGCAAAGAAATGAAACCTCTTTGAGAATGCCGAGCAGTAACCACACGAACAGCGACAAAAGGCAGCACGGTATTACTTTAAAGACGAGACCCGAAATCCAAAACACTAGTCGAAACACCTGAAACACCATGTTCACTAAATTCCGAAAACTTGCAGTTCCTCTCAGGATACTGCCTGAGTGGTAAGAACAGTGATCAAAACTAGTAAAAAAGAAATCGGAACGCTTACGAGACAGTGTCGTGCCAACGCGATCTCCGCTATCCCAGGTAGATACGCCGCGGCGCCGACAAGTGAGGGATCCTTGACTACGCAAGTGTCGTTCAACCTCAAATCCAACTATGCAATATGGCGACATTTCACGAAATTGTTAATTCGTTTTGCCATATCTATTGCTGTTTTTAATGTACCACATCCAATATTTTATTACCACAGACTTTGCATTCTACTTTGCATTACATTTTATTTGATTCTATTTTGATAAAATAAAGAAAAATAACGGCTATTATAAACATTTCCCAACGGATAGAACACCTCCTAACGGTTTACAGCCTCATCGTTACCGAAATGTGTTCCTTGGTGTCGGGCTGCGATGTAGAGCAGGTGAATTCATTCCCCAGCAGAGACTCCCAAGCCGAGGAGTCAGGTGTTTCCATCAGGGAGCCCAGCTAGGAGTAAACTTCCACCAAGAACTACCACCGTCCTAGCATCAAATTAGTTGCATGGTAGCAAATCTCGCTCTGATCCACAAGGGCGGTGACTGTCTGTCGTGGTGACGACCTAGAGTAGATCTTGGTTATGCTGACTTCGGAACTCCAGGGAACCACAATGGCTAAACCAGCAAAACTCTGAAAAATGGAAATTTTGCTACGGCCAGTACGATCAGTGAGCGCGGGCTATCCAAGTATCCAAGTAGTGATTATTTCCCCACCGAGAGAATATTTCTACAATTCAGATCACAAGAGTATATAGAAGAATTTGGTGGTATAGAAACGTATTTAGTAGGTGGCAATCAGATCATAAAGAAGATTAGTTGCAAAATAACAAATAAGGTATTGAACAAATGAGTAGTAATTGAGCGCTAAAAGAAAGCTCAAAAACTTTCACTTGATTAACAATGCTTGAGGCTAAACGGAAATCTTTTGCTCATGAATCTGGTTACTGAAGTTTACAAATGTTTTATCTTATAAAGCAAATTTAAACGAGCTCGAGCTGAAAAAGTTTTGTTTGAAATCAACTAAATCTTTTTTTAGGTCATGAATATGGCCCATTACCGTATCTCGTGAATTTTATAGGTGAGAAAATTCGGAGCGTTTACGATGGCAATAAAGCAAATTGTGGCTCCAATGGCAAAGTAGGAATGAGTTAAGCCAATCTGAAAATAAAGACAATGCGTAAAATGATTAAAAACAAGGGCATTTAAAATAATGAAAAAGGGACTCAAAGGCCCGACTTTCCATAGACCTCGGCATAAATACTCGATATATTTATTCATACGCCGTTATGAACTGATCTGGCTGAGCTGATGTGAGGTTAGGGCATAGCTCTCGTTGTTGTTGGTCGACGGCTGACGTTTCGGTGATTTCGCCAGCCTCGCATCAACACAACCAGATCAGTTCATAAAGACGTGTAAATTATTAAAAATGCATAATTTAAGAAAAGCAGTGATAAGCAGAGGTCCGACAGTCCGCATCTAAAATTTAGCCACTATTTTCGCATTAAATTATATCATCAGTGCAACAAAAAGACGAGTAGTGTTCTGCTAGAAACATCACTCTTTTTAACGCAAGAATTTATTTTTAGCATGGTAAATACTCCAAGCCACGTTATCGAGGCAACAGCGTCTTCAAAAGAATTCCCAGAAATTCGAAACAAATCGTTAGAGCACATATGTTTACATTATGAGAAGTTCTTTTTACTGTATATTTTCCAGAGCGTGGTCAGTTATTTCCAGATAAGCAAAAAATGACGCGTGTTCATTTTTGGAATTGAAACGAACGCCTTTTTTCTTGGTGTTTTTCCACTTATCAAGTCAGTCAGATATTACTCAAAATAAAGAGGATATTGAACCGACTCAATGCTGCAGATAAAATGTCCATTTGCTGGGAATGTTGCTTATGCCGGCCGACGTGATCTATGAAGGGAATGATAAAACAATTCTGAACGACACCAGCAAAACTCTTGATGGTCTGCACCGAGATTGTGGAAAACGTCAACCCACGAATTCGGATTAAATTGTCCTTCCTCTTGAATTGCAAATAAATATTTTGCAATGTTTTTGTAGCAAGCTTTTACTGAATCAAATCTTCCGAACCTAGTTGTACTTCTTTGTCCATATACACCCTTTCCTTTGAACTACCAACACAAACATCCACTTTAATAGAATACGAAAAATGCTGTAAACCTTATAACAGTTGCATTTGTCTTCATAGATGACACTGTTAAAATTGGCGAAATCAAGAGAATCTCTATATATGAAGCAGCTCGTAAATATGTGTCTCCTACGAACGAAGAATTCACAATTCCAGTGGAACTTCGCTCTGGAATTCATAGCATTGGGTGACCGTGATGAAGGAAACAAATGAAAGCGTAACCGGTACATGCTATAGGCCTTATACTGCTTTTTTAATACATTCGGAAACCTGAAAACAACACAAAACTTTCTTCGCACAAAAGATTTGCGAACTCTAGGGCGTCGGCTACAGAAAGGAATCCCTTTTCTTCTACAGAAAACGCTACAATCGAGCCATAAAAACTGAAAATAACAAATAAACTCGAAAAAAACTGAACAGCGGACATGCACCACCGATGATTTTCCTTAAAATCGGTATATTAAACAAATACAGTGCCTCGATAACTTCTTGCCTCGACAATTCTCTTCTCCTCCATCAGTGAAATCAGAGGGACATAATTAAAATCTACTGTAAGACCAAGGTAGCTTCTTATGGTGCCGATTTGTCGATTTACTATAAATTAACCCTCTTTGATTTTTAACTTAGCGCGTAAACGACGAGCGAAGCACGAAGATGAAGAGGCCATTCAACAATAAGGGGCCTGGTGGGGCCACGTTGGGCCCCGTTCGGAGCCAATAAAGGCACCCATCTCTGCGATGTTGGCACATTGGCAAAGTCTGGGAAGCACTCCCCCTTGTCCATAAAGACCAACGACTGGCTGTGGTGAAGAACTGGAAACACCACGAATAGCTCTCCCAGGATAAGGAGACTGAACTCGACCATCACTCAAGACCATTCATAATGAAGACCAAAATCCTCGTTCAGCAGTCGAAACCACATGCAAAATGGGAAAACCTTCGGTGAGGACGAATATGAAACAAAGAATCGAATGATAGGTGTACTTGGACCCACAGAAATTATAAACTCCGGTTACTTTAAAAAAAATTGCAACTGTTCACTCTAAAGTAAACCTTGTCAATGATTTTTGCAAAATCAACAATTAGGTGAAATTTATTATCACTATCATAACTTCTATCACTAGAAAACAACTTTAGGATTAGAAGATCACCATTAGACCATCAGACCTTTAGACCAAAATTGTCAAGATGAAAAATTTGAATTAAGTGTTTTTCTTAGCTAAACTCTTAAACTGTGAGAAGTAGACATATTTGCTTCAGACTTTTAATAAATACTATTGAAGAACAACGTCTGATAACCTGTATACCGCCAGCATTGCCACGACTTCTCAACGTCATATACCGTATTAAAGCGAGCATCACTGAAATGTCATCTGATCAAGTGACTAGTTAGAAAAACTTTAAGCAAATTTTCAAATTTATACCGAAAGCCTGATTCCTTTCTATCGCATATCTGAATTACGTTCTTATACTAGAGTTATACCGATACACCCTTTCTAGGAAAAAGCAGCTGTTGAAATAAAGGATAATGATTTCGTTAACAACAATGATTCTAAGATAATTGCGAAGCTTCGAACCGCAAGTGTCCATTATGTGGAATGAACACGCTGTAACCCTTTCCGGATAACGCGTTCACCACCACACCATGCGTCTCCTTCGTTTAGCCTTTCTCTCAGCCGTCTTATTGTCTTATAGGTGGTGTCAGCAATGAGCTGCCAGCGAGATTGATGTGTGGAGCACAAATCGGTAATGAACCCAGTTAAGGTGAAGCTGTCCTATAAATCACAATGTGATCACTTTTTATTTACCGCTTATTCTTTTCTTATAAAAAATCAAGTAAAAAAGATTTGCGCTCCCCAGATTAAACCTTCTGATGAGTGACTGCTGATACCACCTATAGGTTAACGACAAACGCATAGCCTCCTGAAGGGGTAATAGCGTATTCGGTCCTCAACACAGGCATCAGCGGTCCGGAGTTTTGCAAATATCTCATCAACATTATGATTATACTTCACATAATACCCTGCCATTAAAAAAGAATAAGCAGTAAACAAAAAGTGACTACATGCGGTTTATACCAAAGATTCCATTATTTTAAAATATTTGTTTCCATTTCTTTCTAACAATAGTCCGCTAGATTGAGCATTTTGGAAGGCAAGTTATGACACTCGCTATATTTATATTTGTATTAAAGTGTAAAGTATAATACGTTCGGTTTTGATCAATTCTTAACAGATGAAAGACTTGGTTAGATCCGAGTGGATCGAACTAACGACAATGTGTGCAGTAAAGAGTCTAATCACTACACTACATGCGTCTCCTATGATTGTAATACTATTTATAATAGTAGACAATATACTGCTTTTCGAATCTTTGAAGTGAATGTAAGTCACAGTACGAGTCCGGTTGAAGACAACGACGTAGGACTAGAACATGGTGTTTGCTTCCTTCGATTTGTTTTTGCTCCAAGACATTTAAACACTTCGACACAATTTAGCTTCACTCTTTATTTCCCCTAGCGTGAATTAAGGGAAAAACCTTAGCACTCTAATTCAGTAAGAAATTTTGAGAGGAAATAGCAAAATCAAAATCTGTTAGTCCTATTACTTCCTACAGCGTTTCTTAAATATCAAGTTGTAATTTTTGGACTTTTTTCTTTAAATCGAAGAATTTTATATTCAGGAACTTCGGAGCGGAAACTTCTTATATCCGCATGAATTGCTTAAGTAACAACGAAAAATATTTCAATCCCATGTGAGGTTTTACGTATAAGATAGAATCTTCTTCGCAGCGGGAGTGGAACCTAGTTTTCAGAAATATCCGAAAAAATTTTAGCACTGCAAATGAGGAGGATTCTTCAACCAAACTAGATTTAGAAGGAGATGTTTTCCTCATATTCACCGCAATTCTCGATCTTCGTGACAACAATGAGATTGCGATACCACAGAGTAATGAAATTCTCCAAAATCGTCTAGACGCTTGCTGTATTGGACGAAAAGTCCAGTAATGTATTCAATTCCTCTTTACACAGTTGCTTTTAAATACTCAGCACATCCACCGGTTTTATGTTTGAAAAGCTCCCATAATAGAAACATTTTTCTTCCCTTTTAAGATTATGCAGCTTCCCAAACCAAACAGAAAAAGTGTCCTTCCAGAACTTCAATAAAAAGTTTTGTCCGCAACGAAATGAACGAAAAAGTGAACGGATCTACCAGAATAACCGCGGTGAACTCGAAATCTCTTTCAAGGCGAAGCCGAGATTTAAACAATTCCATTATATCTGATGCCTAGTTTGCACCTATCATTAAATAGTGATCGTAAAGAGCAGTCATCTTCCAGAGCATCGACATAACGTTTTGTAGCAAATACTGTCTGCTCAGAGTGGTGATGGAGCTGCCCATTCCCAACCCTGGATGCAACCTTCTTCGCATCCCGTAATTATAGTAACCATAAAAGAAAAATGATTATATCCAAAGCTGAGCACATAGCTAAGAGCAAAGCCCACCAGTAAAGAGTAAACGCAAAGATCACATACTATGAACTTAGCGGCGCCGCTGGGCAAGAAAACACCTTACAGCGCTCACATTTATTCTGTTTAAGTTGCACATAAAAAACAGGCGTATACTGGTATGTCGAAAATACCACAGATACATTTATGCTGCCTCGATGGAGTAAAGCAACCAAGCATTTTATGCTGCCTCGAGCCTATTTAATTGATATCCGAATCGACATGCCTACGCCCATACTTGCCCGTCCATCCGTAAGCTCGAAAAAGTGGGTGTAAGGAGAAGCCTGACATATTGACGAGAATTTTTGATGGATGCGCTAGATGAAGAACTTCAGGATAAACTAATACAGAAAGAGTAACGGAGGCAACGCACACGATAAATATTCTGCGAATTAAATTGTGATTAATGTTAAATAATCTTCTTTGTCATTCGAAACCGTCCCAGCAAGAATTTTCATATGGATAAGTGCAAATTCTATAGCGCTATCACCTCGTCGTGATGTTGGGGCGTTTCAGCTTGTAGAACTGTGAATCAGGAACTTTAGCCTCCAAGAAACGGTGTAAAAGCTGAGAAGAAATTAAGAATTCGGTTTCTCTGCAGGCTCTTTTGTCCGCCGTCTTAAACGTAACTCGCTGGTCAGTATTTGCGACAATTCTTTCAGATAATTATAAAAGTGTAAAAGTGGATGACTAGTTGCGAAAAGGTTTCGTCAGAACTCTCCCGTCACTTCGGAACGTCTCGTACAGCCAGCAAAGTCACGGTGTAGGTATAATGTTACATGAGCGACGTCATAACAAGGATTCCGTTACCATTGTGTTTTACGGATCGTCAAAATCCGTTGTAATAGGGTCTTTCCAAATCTTCTATTAGCAATTTTGATGCTCTAGGATACAGTTCGCTAGTAACCCAGGAAAAAAAAATTATAATAACAATGTACTGCAGTTTAAAACATTTTCCCAATATTTGATGATAATAATTTTGCTCTGAAATATCTGATAGAGGCAAAGTACATGTTTGTATGTCCTAAAAACTCTTGGAAATTTGCTAGTTTCGTGAGTTCAAAACCATCTACATGAAAAAAATATAAGCAAAATTCGAAAGCTAGCTGAAACAAAGGTGACACGAAGGAAGTCGTGATGTGGTGGTGAACGTGTTACTCCCCGGAGAGGACAATAGCGCGTTCGTTCCCCACGTTCGTTCCTCACCTGCCGACCGGAGTTTTGCAAATATCTCAGCAACGTTGTGGTTGTATTTCGCTTGGTACCCTGCCGCGAAATTATAGTAGGCGAAATTATAAATTATAGAAATTATAGTAAAATTATAGTATAAAAAGGCATAACATTGTGATTTCAACTACAGCCGCAGCTTAACTGGGTTCTATGCCGATTTGGGCGCCCCAGATCAATCTCGCTGACGGGTGATTGCTGTGGCAAAGATCGATATAAATAGCTGAGAGACAGGCGAAACGAAGGACCCGCATGGTGTGGTGGTGAACGCGTTACTTCCTGGAAAGGATAATAGCGCGTTCGTTCCCCACCATAGACACCCACGGTCCAGAGTTTTGCAAATATCTCAGCAACGTTGTGGTAATCTGGATTGTTTAAAAGAATAGAGTAAGAGCGAGTTTTGCAATCGAAGTTGAATGGACCTCAAAATAGTGAGGTTGGATCGCTTGTACATACCACCAACATTTCCCTCGTTAGGTTTTATTAACCTATAAAAAAAGCAGAACTGGGATAACGATTTAAAAAATCTAAGGCAGAACTAAAAAAAGTCAAGAAGTAGGATGAAGAAAAATATATAAAGAAGTATAAAATCGAAGACAGAAGAATATCTTCCTTTTGTTAGCCGAAATAAATCTAATGGTTAGACAGGCTATTACCGTCCACTAGAAAACCTTTCAACGGCGCTGTCTAATGTTGTCCACATTTGGTAGAACTTTCAATATTAATTGATATTTTAGAATAAAAAGTACTTTAGTGGACCTTAAAATTGTGGAGAGCTTTAAAAAAATTAGCCAATAACGATGTTCTTTAGATACTGGAAGCATAGGAAAGTTATTTTTTCGGTGAAACAATATTTCAAAAAAAGGGTTAAAAGTAGAAGTATCGCTTACTAGTTTTGTGATTCACTAGGAAAACGTTTTCAGACGAAATCGCTTAGGTGGAATACACAAAAATGTGTTACGTTTCTTCGACAAAGTTTCTCGATAATGTGTTATGTACTTGTGGCTAATCGTACTGACCTGACAGCCACACGGATGAGCTGTGCCCGACCAGGGAGAGGTGCGCGTGGGCGATGAGGAACAGCGCCCAGCCGTAGCTCCAGTGCCTCGGATGGCAGTGCTTGAACGCGACGAACTGGTAGTGCGTGGTGTAGACTAGGTTAGAGAACAGCACCACCGTGTCGCAGCATGCCATTGCCGTCAGGATCATATTCACCGGCGTGCGCATCTGTCGTCTGAAAAGTCCTCTCTCAAATTCCGCATATCGAAAAGAAATGCTAGTCAAACGACGTGCAGTCCTTTGTTTACGAAAGTGCCTCTATAGCGCTGTGTATAGCGAACAACCTCGCAGTGATGCTCATTTTAAGCAATCTAATTTATTAATTAATTACCTAATTCAATTCCCAAGCACTCCCTTCTTTGGCTGTGGAAAGAGGGCAACTGAAGGCTGCCATCGCCGGAACTACTGAATTGATTATTGAAGTGCTGGGATTTACCGTACTGATAGAGGAGAACAGGCGAGGGTGTTCAACCGCAACGAAATCCACTGTGGGTTTTAAGCTCACAATAAGTGAAATCAGAAGTTAAATTTGTCGCCTAACCTCGAAGAGTTTCACTCAGCAATTCTCATTGAAAGAGAATGACTGCAAAAAGCGAAGAAAAGAACCAGCAGTAGTAAATAAGTAAAGGAATTTTTGCTCTGATGACCAAATGTTCCTTCCATCTAAGGTATAAAGGGAATGTGAAGTCATTCGCAACTTATAACTCTTCCAGTAGAGTGACTTAGACCTGCCTTTCGGCGTCAGCTGATCTGTTGCTCACTCATATAAGGAGATTATAATTAGGTAATTAGGCGAAATTTTTATGCTGAGGTGACGAGCTCGTTTTACTGGATCCATTTGTAAATAAGAAGAGCCATTAGAGAATGGAACTAGACAGAGTTGCGCAGAACTCTGAGGTTGTTAAGCACCTATGGCACCAATATTTTAGCAATTCCAATGAATGGAGCTACTTTTTGAAGGAAGAAACAAACATAATACTTCTCTTTCTGAAAAATTCCCGAAAATGAAGCCGTAGCTGATTATGTGAATGGTGCAGGTAATTACTAGATAAAGAATCAAATTAAAGAACGACTTGGTTTTAATTAATGGTGTAAAGTCGACGAAGGAAAGATTCGAGAGAATGAAAATTGGAAGAACCCAAGAAAAAACGTACCTCGTCAGCACCACAATGTTGCAGAAATTAGCTATCGTTCCAAATATGCACATAATAATCGACAAATATGTATGGATTGGTTTATAGAAGAGATGCACCTCCCTGAAATCAAAGCACTGATTTGGAAGGAAAAGCATTTTGGAAAAACATAAAACTTTTCCCAGCAGCTTGAACTTGGTGACTTAGCCTTAGAAAAAGAATCGAACGCACCTAAAAAAATCGTAAACAACACTATGATTCGGCAAGTGCACAAGAACTGTCTGACATTGATCGGTATCCATTATGTGTAGGAAAAGCCGTGGATTCTTGAGGGTTTTAAATCGACATCTACAATGAAAAAGTCATGTTTGAGTGGTTTCACGATCATTTGTACGGAGAGCATAACACGAAGGGAAAGAAGAAGCAAATAAACAAAGAGACTAACGAGAAAATGGAGTTAGCGACTGTCGACGTAGGTCGCACACTCTCACTCCAACTAGAAGGGGAGGTGGGGAGGTTGCACACGTCAGAAACGCGCTGTTTTCCCCTCTGGTATGTAATCATTTCGTTCGGGAATATATTAAAAGTGTCGGCGCAAAATCTTCGAATACACCAGAAGAATCTTTTAGGGAATCATCGTTAGAGGTGGTTTGAGTGCATATCTGGCCTATACAATGACTTGCGGTGGTCGACCGATACATGAAGTCAGCACTGCTATCCTCCTAGGCAAGCCTGGTTCCAACTTGCTGAGCCTGGGATGGGTTGCCGAGCACGTGACACAGGATCGAACCAATGAACACGTGTGCATAGCAGGGCACCTCTGAGCACTGCGCAACCATGAGAGTTGAAAACGCGAGAATAAAAGCTTGAATTTCCATCAACTTTAATTACAACGATTGTTAGTCAACTGAAAATGCATTACGATGATTACTAATCAACTGAAAATGCATAATCAGAGAAAAAGGCATCCAGATGTACTTCGACTATGCTAGTTCTACTGAAACTGAAAAAGCCTTTTCAAATCATCGTTTTTATATCAGTTCTTCAGTTACCAGGATCGACTTTCTCTTAACCTCGGCGTTGGAGTATGAATGTGTCGTTTTCTTGTTCAGCAATCGCGAGGTTGTTAAACAGCATACATTCACTTCCATAGAGAAACACAACACAATACAGCATTAGCCGACGTTTCGGCAGTATCGCCTTCTTCAGAGCCTGGAAGGGTATACTGATATACAATCTACTAGGCCAAACGCTTCAATAACACTTACAAAAAGACGAAAAGCTCTAGGGTACTTACCCAAAGGGATTGGCCAAAGGAAAATCCCGTTTATGTTGCCTTTTATTAGCAATGAAGTAAGCGTAGCTCTTAAACGAAGCTTAAGAAGGCAGATCTAAAGGAATCGGTAGCGATAATTGAAATACCACCGAATACTCTTCGCCGTCAGTTAGTTCGTAACCGCCTGTATGACCGTTTATGTGAAACAACAAATTGCATAATTTGCCCTTACGGAACGGATGATGATTGCATGAGTTCAGGTACGATATACCTGATCTCTTGTAATAATTGCGGAGATGAACATATTGGCGAAACGGGCGGACCTTTGTGTATCCGTATAAAAAAACACCTAGGTGGCAAACGAAAGCTAAGACAAAGCACCCCACTAGGCACGTTTCAGCTGAGCAGTATTGCCTTCTTCAGAGCCTGGAAGGGTATACTGATCTACAATCTACTAGGCCAAACGCTTCAATACCACTTACAAAAACACAAAAAACTCTATCGTAATTACATGATCAACTACTTCTCGAAATACCCACCGCTTTTTGGTGACTTCCAATGAGGAAGTTTAGAACAGCTGATTATAGTCGCGAATGGTTGATGACTGCACCACCCCACATCAGAAATTGATGCGAACATACGGGGTCAGGTCGCGTATGACCTCTGGGTATTCATTCCTGCTATTCATTGCAGGGTTCTTGGCATTTATCCAAAAAGCCTCATGGAGTTTTCGCGCTGGTGTTTTGGTCTCCAGTGCAAGGGTATTGACTTTTACTTCAAAATCATCTCCGCTATGCTTTTGTATCCTATGAGTGGGTGTACTTTGTCTTAGCTTTCGTTTGCCACCTATGTATTCTTTTATACGGATACACAAAGGTCCGCCCGTTTCGCCAATATATTCATCTCCGCAATTATTACAATAGATCAGGAATATCGCACCTGAACTCATGCAATCACCGTCTCTGCCGTAAGTGTAAATTACGCAATTTGTTGGTTCACATAGACGGTAGTACAGGCGGTTACGAACTAACTGATAACGAAGAGTATTCGGTGGTATTTCAATTATCGCTACCGATTCCTCTAGATCTGCCTTCTTAAGCATCGTTTAAGAGCTACACTTACTTCATCGCTAATGAAAGGTAACATAAACGAGACTTTCTTTTGGCCAATTCCTTTTGGGTAAGTACCCTAGAGCTTTTCGTCTTTTTGTAAGTGTTATTGAAACGTTTGGCCTAGTAGATTGTATATCAGTATACCCTTCCAGACTCTGAAGAAGGCGATACTGCCGAAGCGTCAGCTACTGTTGTATTGTATTGTGTTTCTTTGTGGAAGTAAATGAATGCTGTTTAACAACCTCGCGATTGCTGAACAAGAAAACCACGCAATCAGGTCTTTAATTTAGTCGATTGAAATACGTCCGGCTTCATGAATGGAAAGAAGAAAATTAACAATAGAGACTACAAAATCATAAGAAAGATGAGTGCAAACAAATGTATAGAATTTTCACTTCGTCTAATTAGTTTTCAATCCCTCAAATTTGAAAGGGAGGAGTGAAAGAGGAATTCAGACGATGAACACTGTGACTGGGGAATTGAATTCCTTTGAAGCTGTGACGCGGCATGAACACGACGTCCAAACAGACATCACAACAACAGTCACAGAATGAGTGAGTGAAAGTGACATCGAAAGTGTGAATCAACAAGAAATCGCTTTCGAAAAACAAAACGGAATAATAAAGTGGCCATGCGATGGCCTCGTGCGAGGAATCGCCAAAGTAACATGAGGAACAAACTGTACGGGAACGTCCTTATCACAACCACAACTTCATCTACGCCTCTGACTGAAGTATTGTATTTTTCTTCGTTTATATAATAGATTTAATACCCACCACAAGTATATTGTCGGAGACTAAGTATCCGGAGTGGAAAGTGCAAAACAAAGTGTCAGGAAGTAGAAAAATGGCAGGCGTTTTGGCCTGTTAGCAGAAATGGGTGCCGTTCGTACATAAGAGAGATGAGTGGTCAGGTTATCGGCAATCTTCAGAGTAATAAAATATCTTTATTCCCTGGGATGTTAATTGGGTGGCGGATTTCTCTTTATTGAGGAAAAAACATGGATAGGGACGATCGGTAACCAAAAGCCAAAGAAACACAAAATTTGTGTAGCGTCAGCAAATTTTAAAAAAAACGAACGTTGGGATGTTTGTGGTTGAACTGATAATGGTCTAATTTTCCATAAGCCATGTGGAATGAAGAAAAGAAGGACGAAAAGAGATAGACTTCCGATAAAGAGTTTCACCAGTTTTATGTTTGAATGTTTTCCTGTATAATAACGAGGATTATCTTACGTGTTCCAAGAAAAGAAAGTGGTCTGGATTTCCTAGGATATATCCAGCTGCATGCCAGCTTCACCTGTCCATTCCGTTCCGCTACAAGAGCGATGAGCAAGGAATATTCTATAGCCGAATAACCCTTAAACTAAACAAACACCAATAAACTGCACAGGGTTTTTTAACTCACCATCAAAACATCAAGTCTTTAAAACGTGCTTTAAGGAAATAGCAAAGAAATGTTGTAAAATTTTTCATGTGAAATAGTTTTTCTGAGAAAATACCTGGCACGAAAAAAAATTACAAGCTTTTAACGGATAATTACAAATAAAGTCAAGAAAGCAAAGTCATCCAGGAAGTAGGGAGAAGATGCTATAAAGGAGGAATTATGCGACGAGTCACAGGAACGCGACAGTGGTGAAGAACATGAAGGGAGGAGGAGGAATATAGGCTGATAAAGGGTCGAAGGGTGGAAATACGAAGGTAGGATGACGCGCTTATGAATGATTTCAACAACAGTGCTTTGCCCAGTCAGCTGTAAAAAATAAGAGGACGGACCAGAAGCAATTTCGACGTTGTTTAAAATATTTTACAAAACAGCGTGATAGAGCTCTGAACTATTCTCGTTTTTACCATGCACCACATTTAGGCAGAGAGTAGCGACGTCTAGAAACCGCCATTAGGCCCGGACA
Source organism: Angiostrongylus costaricensis (assembly GCA_900624975.1). Lineage (NCBI taxonomy): Eukaryota > Metazoa > Nematoda > Chromadorea > Rhabditida > Metastrongylidae > Angiostrongylus > Angiostrongylus costaricensis. Next base: position 5,720 of record UYYA01004791.1, on the reverse strand, counting down.
TTCGTCGAAAACCCAATTAAGTCATGCAAAGGTTGAGAAACAATGCGTTTTGAGGCACATTTTCTTTTCCTGAACTTTCTAATACACTAGCGTTGCCCAGCTTACTAATAATGACGATGAACGGAAAACAGTCGTATCAAATAGCGTCGCTTAGGTGATTGAGTTGATTGTTCTTTATTTTATGACGCTCTGATATCATAACAAAATAGTGCGGTAGCTACAGCAGTAGAAGACATTTGCTACTACAGCAAGCCGCTTTCAGGGCAGGGTCACTCCGGAGGAACACTTTAGCAATACTTCCCTATAAGATTACTCGAACGTGTAGAACGCAAATTCCGAAAAAGAGAGCACATCTAGCTAGTTAAGCTAAGCCATTTATCAGCATCGGACCTACAAGCAAAACAAGCTCTTAGAAACTCCATGACAAAAACTATTTGCGGATAATGTGCACATTTTTGCTAAAATTGGGCCAACCACCACAATAGGATAAAAAAGGAAAACTCTCGGTGTTGATCAATCCCTGAAGGAGCAGCCGTGCTTTCGACTTCAATAAGCATCGTTAGAGGTGAATGAATGCATATCTGGCCTTCAAAGTGAATCGCGGTGGCCTACCGATTTATCGAGCCAGTGTTGCTAACCTCTCAGACAAGTCAGGAGCCAGTTTGCTGAGCCCGTAGAGATGGAAGGCTTGGTAAGGGCGCCGGGATCGATCTCGTGTCTCTTGTAGGGCGTCTTGAACCGCAACGCTGCACGCCTCCTTACACCAGAATAGATCATCACAACAGAAGACGTTAAAAAAATTTTAATGACCTCGCTTCACAAAATATCGTACAGAGGTAGAATATTCTCCAGATAACTGGTATGATATGCTTCGCCCTCACCGGCGCCTATAGATTGCATGGACGTTATCACCTTTCAAAAGAGTCTGGATTTTAAGGAATAAACCAAAAATAAAAATTAAACCTAAAGCATAGCAATGTATTCAGTTGCAAAAAGAGTTATTTTCGCTGTTCAGTTCATACGTGCTACATTTCCCAAAACTATTTGTTTCATTTCCTCATTCAAATATAATCAGTTATTTTGCCCACAATTTTATTCGAATGCTTTAATATGATCTGTGATATCTTTTGATGGAGTTAAAAATTGATGGCCACTTTTCTAATGTGAGAGAAACCTCCCAAAAGGCCTTTACTGTTGCCTCTCATGGCCCATTAACTAAGATTTTCAAACCATTGAGGGCGCATAGAATAATTAAAGACGAAAATTTAAAAAAGTACAAACAGAAGACTTCTTTAAACAGAAGATAAGAGCTGCATAGAGTGTCAACGATAGAAATAAGAAAAAGTTTTTTGCAAAATGTGATAGAATAAGAAGTATTCTTACAACACCAATTGTATTGGATGAGGTGCTCTACAATCAAGTATTGCGAAAGTCTCGATCCGATCCGAAAGACAGTGGGGCCATTCTCTAGGTAACACAGAGAGTACGGAGGATTGACCGGAAGAGCAAATATACTCTATGTGAGACGAAGTCGTATGCAAAGAATGGAAGGGGATCCTTGGAACCGGATTTACTTAAACCTTCCATATACGAGTTATCACATTCGTGCTTCTGCTCGTCCGTCTGCTTTCGTGTGTGCTGATTGTGTTCTGTTCTTTGATTCAGCTAACAGACCCAGTAGTCCAGTAAATGGAAAGCACATGGGAAGAAGTTCCACGTCACTTCGAAAAACTACGTTCCAACCCTACTAAATTATAAAAGATGACGTAAGCAAAAATATACCCAATGTGAAAAGCGGAATCCTGAATGAAACCAGTTTTTGAATTCTCATGAAAACAACGAAAGTGAAAGGCCTAAATTGCGACGGTTTTCCCGTTCTTCGAAATAGCGAAGGCCACTTGGCTGTGACAAAGTTGAATGGAAACTTTACTCGTGCCCATTTTTGTCCATTCATGTAAGGTACTGAGTGGTTAAGGATATTTCAAGTGCAGAAAAGGTGGATATTCTGGTCGGCAGTAATCGAATCCTATCTTTATATCCTTTTCGTTCGCTCGCGTTTCGTTTTTTAAAGAAAACACTTTGAGCGTTAAAAGAAAACTATTAAAAAAATCTGCAGTATTTCAAAGCTAAGGATATTCGTGGATAGGCTTTGCTTTGTTGAATCCTTTCAGGATTATCTCAGAAATGCTCTACTAAATATAGCATCTTTTTAATGCTAACATAAATATTTACCTAAATGAAAAAATTCTATGAAAAAAGTGCAGTGATAGACGCCTTTTAGTGAACGCTTTAGGGTTCGTCACACTGGTTGAGGAAGTGAACAATTGTTGAGGGCCGTGAGTCGAATTATTGAATCGGAAGGCCTAATTCCCTTCGTGAGAGCTTCCCTCTTGTTTCTATCTGCCGGGTTGCAAATGATAGCCTGCCGGAAATGTGGACGAGCTAATGAAATCTTCACTTCACAAACCACTGGAAAAACAACAGGGGTTTACACTTATGATACAAAACAGACATGCTGAGAAACGGATTTGGCTTCATTCTTCACGTATACACCTAGAAATTGACTCAAAGCATTTTAAGATAGATTTCAGAATACTGCTTGATACTTGAACGGTCCGTCCTCACTGGTTGTGCGAGATCCAGCATAATCTCCACTTTTGCTGGTCAAGCCATTGTGGTGCCCTTGAATCCCGAGGTCAGCTTGGCCAAAGTCTGCACCAGATCTTCACCACCAGAGGCAGTCGCAGCCCTTGTGGATCAGAGGGAGATTTGCCACCATGCGACCAGTTTTAAACCAGGACGGTGGTGGATTCTGGGATTTGTTCACTCTTAGGTGGGCTTTCTGATGGAAACACTGGACTTCTCAGCTCGGGAGACCTTGCCCGGGAGATGAATGCGCCCGCTATACATCGCTGCCCGGCACACCTCCCAACCACGATGAGGCAGTAAACCGTTGGGGGGGGGATTTGAGAATATCATTTCGATTAAAGAGATCTCGTGTCTATGGTATGATATATTCAAACATAATATAGCATGTAAACATGAATGAAAAGTTACATGTGCCCAGCTTTAGAAAGAAAAATGGATTTCTTATTCGAATCTACGTTTAAGCCAGCTTACTAGGAACGATGATGTCCTAGCATTGGCCAGCAGCTCGCTGCTTCTGCCTGACTTTTCGGATAGAAGAAACCTCTAGAAGTTTTTAAAAATCAATTCTTATAGAATAAATATGAATAATGACAACATCGACAAAGAAGTGGTTTAAAATTCTGAACACGGATTCACTACCGTGTGCGAGTATTTGTGTAAAAACCAGAGTATTCAAGAAACAGGTAATTGTTAGGTGCTCTAGAAATTAATATCCGATTTCAATCTGTATTTTCAAAGTGGGATATCTCAGCTCAGGAAAGACTTTATTAGCTAAAATGACAGCCATTGGAATCGAAACATTTTTGTCGAGCCGGAGCAAGTTTAATCACACCGGCCCCATAATGCTAGACTCCTATAAGCGATGAAGTGCTTGATGGGAGTTCCCGGCCCGTTTTGCTATGGGGAACGAAAGTGCGCGGAATTAGCTTTGCAATAATGTATATAGTACATGGTAAGAAAGAAAGGTTTTACTTAAACATGTGCAAAGAATGAAAATACCAATCGAACAGTAACTTACGAACAATGTTACGCCAATATCTTCTTGGTGGAAGGAAAACTGAAGCAGTTGTAAACATGCTGAATTCTCATCTCGAATCACGTACCATGATGATGGCCGTCGTTGACCCAGGATTCAATAAATGCTTTTGGGCGAGACTTGCTTTTTTACCACTTTAGTTTTCCTACTTCGTCATAGCATTGCAGCCAATTTGCCGTCAAAAGTGAGTGATCCGTGGACCAATCGCAATATTTGAATCCACCATATAATCGTTGTCACCAAGGAAGAAGGAGAGTTGCAAAGCAGTGAATTTTTCTTGACGGTGATCTATAGAATCAATCACTGCCTGAGGACAATCCAGCACAACCATCCCGCAATTTCAGAGAAAAAAACCTTGCCCAATATTTAAAGTCTTAATAAAGAGAGAAGACGATATATCATCAAAGAGCGCCGTAACCCAAACATGAACCTGATCTGCATTGTGGATGATGATCGACGGAGAATGAAATGAATGGAAAAGAGCAGAGTCCTTGAAGATATAAGATGCAGAGCTATCTAATCGCCTATTTAGTAATAGTTCATTGTCACACTACGAACAACTTGATTCATGAAGTTCATTTGAACTCTAGTTCCCACCTTTTTCTCACTGTGTGACTCCAAATGCTTTTAGAACCCGGTTTTACTTGTACCTTGGCAAACCCTTTTTTTTTCTTTAGCGATCGAAAAGCTCAATTAAGGGGGAAACTGCTCATTCAAACATTTTGCCGTTAACACAATGAATAGCTAAGCCCAGGAGGTGGTCGCCAAGTAGGCCGCTTCAACAGCCACGCAGCTTATGTAGCAAGTCGGTTTGACCATATGAGATCTCAGAAAAGATGATGCGCACCGAAACTTTAGCATCGGTGAAATGACTACCAGATGCAACCGAAAGCATGAAATAGAATCGTTGAGAACACAAGAAAGAGATTTCCTTCGTATTTTTGTTGAGCAAACGCGAGGTGTTACTATTCTTTGTTCACGATTAAGCTGATGTTTCGGCGGATTTCGCCTTCTTCAGAGCCTGGAAAGGTCAAGTTGATAGCAATCCACTCGGCCAGACGCCTCCATAACCAAACAAAGAAACTCCAAACCAAGATTTCAATCACTTTGAACACAGCTTTGCACACTCACCGCTTTCTATGAGGTTTCCACTAAGTATGTCACGTAGAGACCAACCGCACAGAAATCACATGGAAGCATAATGTGCCCCTCCCATCAGAATAGCAGTTTTATATACTGCCCTATATTACGCGTGATAATGAGGCATTCTTCACTGCGGTTCATTTTCGGTTTTCTGGAATTAATCCAGAGTGCCTCGAGAGTTTTTCGCGCCTGTGTTCTTGATTCGCTTGCGAGGATCGTGACACACACTTCGAAGTCGTCCCCGTTATGTCTCTGCGTCCTATGCGTGCCTAGCGGGNCTTTCTGTTAACCTCGGCATTGATCAAGTGATTTTCTTCGTATTTTTGTTGAGCAAACGCGAGGTGTTACTATTCTTTGTTCACGATTAAGCTGACGTTTCGGCGGATTTCGCCTTCCTCAGAGCCTGGAAAGGTCAAGTTGATAGCAATCCACTCGGCCAGACGCCTCCATAACCAAACAAAGAAACTCCAAACCAAGATTTCAATCACTTTGAACACAGCTTTGCACACTCACCGCTTTCTATGAGGTTTCCACTAAGTATGTCACGTAGAGACCAACCGCACAGAAATCACATGGAAGCATAATGTGCCCCTCCCATCAGAATAGCAGTTTTATATACTGCCCTATATTACGCGTGATAATGAGGCATTCTTCACTGCGGTTCATTTTCGGTTTTCTGGAATTAATCCAGAGTGCCTCGAGAGTTTTTCGCGCCTGTGTTCTTGATTCGCTTGCGAGGATCGTGACACACACTTCGAAGTCGTCCCCGTTATGTCTCTGCGTCCTATGCGTGCCTAGCGGGGTTTTTGGTGTATTTTTACCGGCTAGGTGTTCTTTCATGCGGACACAGAGGGGTCTACCCGTTTCGCCAATGTATTCGTCACCACACGTC